>JARQOC010000004.1:482072660-482368911 GCA_033576535.1 Allobates femoralis | reverse complement strand
CCATCTTCCATCCTTTGCTCTCTCCATCCTCTGCACTCGCCAGCCTCCATCCTCTGCTGTCTCCATCTAGATACTATCTCCATCCTCTATCCTTTGCACTCTCCATCCTCCATACTCTGCGCTCTCAATCTTCTGCTCTCTATCCTTTATCATTTGCATTCTCCATCCTCTATCCTCTGCACTCTCCATCCTCTGCTCTCTCCATTTTCTGCACTCTCTATCTTCTGCACTCTCCAGCCTTTGCTCTCTCCATCCTCCTCATCTCTCCATTCTCCATCCCTCTGCTCTCCCATCCTCCATCTTCTGCTATATCTATCCTCTGCTCTCTCCATCTCCCTACTCTCCCAATTCTACATCCTCTGCTCTCTCCATCCTCTTGCTCTCTCCATCCTCTGCTCTTTCCATCTTACTGCTTCCTCCATCCTATGCTCTTTCCATCCTCCTGCTCTCTCCATCCTCGGCACTCTCCATCCTCCATCTCCTGCACTCTCTATCTTCCATCCTCTGCACTCTGTATCCTCCTGCTCTAAGTCCTCGATCCCCTGCTTTCTCCATCCTCCTGCTCTCTCCATCCTCTGCACTCTCCATCCTCCATCCTCTGCACACTCCATCTGCCATCCTCTGCTTTTTCCATCCTACATCCTCTGCATTCTCCATCCTCCTGCTTTTTCCATCCTCCTTTCCCTGCTCTCTCCATCCTCTGCACTCTCCATGCTCCATCCTCTGCTCTCTCCATCCTCCTGCTCTCTTCATCCTCCATCTTCTGCACTCTCCATTCTACATCCTCTGCTCTCTCCATCGTCCATCCTCTGCTTTTTCCATCCTACATCCTCTGCATTCTCCATCCTCCTGCTTTTTCCATCCTCCTTTCTCTGCTCTCCATCCTCTGCACTCTCCATGCTCCATCCTCTGCTCTCTCCATCCTCTGCTCTCTCCATCCTCCTGCTCTCTCCATCCTTCATCCTCTGCACTCTCCATCCTCCTGCCCTGTCCATCCTCTGAACTCTCCATCCTCCTGCATTCTCCATCCTCCATCCACTGCTCTCCATCCTCTGTACTCTTCATCCTCCAACCTCTGCTTTCTCCAACCTTCTCCTCTCTCCATATTCTTCTCTCCCCATCATTCATCCTCTGCTCTCTCCATCCTCCATCTTTTGCTCTTTCCATCATCTGTTCTCTCCATCTTATTGCTCGCTCCATCCTCTGCACTCTCCATCCTCTGCACTCTCCATCCTCCTGCACTCTCCATCCTCCTGCACTCTCCATCCTCCTGCACTCTCCATCTTCCTGCACTCTCCATCCTCCTACACTATCCATCCTCCTACACTCTCCATCCTCCTTCACTCTCCATCCTCCTGCATTCTCCATCCTACATCCACTGCTCTCTATCCTCTGCACTCTCCATCCTCTGCTTTCTCCATCCTCTGCACTCTCCATCCGCTATCCTCTGCTCTCTCCATCCTCGTCACTCTCCATCCTCGGCACTCTCCATCCTCCATCCCTGCACTCTCTATCTTCCATCCTCTGCACTCTGTATCCTCCTGCTCTAAGTCCTCCATCCCCTGCTTTCTCCATCCTCCTGCTCTCTCCATCCTGCATCCTTTGCTCTCTCCATCCTCTGCACTCTCCATCCTCCACCATCTGCTCTCTCCTTCTTCCATCCTTTGCTCTCTCCATCCTCTGCACTCTCCATCCTCCATCCTCTGCACACTCCATCTGCCATCCTCTGCTTTTACCATCCTACATCCTCTGCATTCTCCATCCTCCTGCTTTTTCCATCCTCCTTTCCCTGCTCTCTCCATCCTCTGCACTCTCCATGCTCCATCCTCTGCTCTCTCCATCCTCCTGCTCTCTTCATCCTCCATCTTCTGCACTCTCCATTCTACATCCTCTGCTCTCTCCATCGTCCATCCTCTGCTTTTTCCATCCTACATCCTCTGCATTCTCCATCCTCCTGCTTTTTCCATCCTCCTTTCTCTGCTCTCTCCATCCTCTGCACTCTCCATGCTCCATCCTCTGCTCTCTCCATCCTCTGCTCTCTCCATCCTCCTGCTCTCTCCATCCTTCATCCTCTGCACTCTCCATCCTCCTGCCCTGTAGATCCTCTGAACTCTCCATCCTCCTGCATTCTCCATCCTCCATCCACTGCTCTCCATCCTCTGTACTCTCCATCCTCCAACCTCTGCTTTCTCCATCCTCTGCACTCTCCATCCTCCTGCTCTTTCCATTCTCCATCCTCTGCTCTCTCCATCCTCTGCTCTCTCCATCCTCTTGCTCTCTCTATCCTCTTGCTCTCTCCATCCGCCATCCTCTGCACTCTCCATTCTCCACCCTTTGCTCTCTCCATCTTCCATCCTTTGCTTTCTCCATCCTCTGCACTCTCCATCCTCCATCCTCTGCTGTCTCCATCTTCTGCACTCTCCATATTCTTGCTCTCTCCATCCTGTGCTCTCTCCATCCTCTGCTCTCTCCATCCTCTGCTCTCTCTTTCCTCTGCTCTCTCATTCCTCTGCTCTCTCCATCCTCCTGCTCTCCCCATCCTCTGCACTCTCCATCCTGCAACCTTTGCTCTCTCCATCTTCCATCCTCTTCTCTCTCCATCCTCTGCTCTCTCGATCTTCAATCCTCTGCACTCCCCATCCTCTGCTCTCTCCATCCTCATGCTCTTTCTATTTTCCATACTCTGCCCTCCCCATCCACTCTCCTGTGCTCTCTCCATCCTTCTGCTCTCTCCATCCTCCTGCTCTCTCCATTCTCCATACTCTGCCCTCCCCATCCACTCTCCTGTGCTCTGTTCATCCTCCTGCTCTCTCCATCCTTCTGCTCTCTTCATCCTCCTGCTACCTCCATCGTCTACTCTGTCCATCCTACTGCTCTCTCCATCATCCATCCTCTGATTTTTCCATCCTACATCATCTGCTCTCTCCATCCTCTGCCCTCTCCATCATCTGCTCTCTCCATCCTCTGCATCCTCTGTACTCTCCATCCTCTGCTCTCTCTGTATCCTCTGCTCTCTCCATCCTCCTGCTCTCTCCATTCTCCATACTCTGCCCTCCCCTTCCACTCTCCTGTGCTCTGTCCATCCCCATCCTCCTGCTCTCTCCATACTTCTGCTCTCTCCATCCTCCTGCTCTCTCCATCATCCATCCTCTGCTTTTTCCATCCTACATCATCTGCTCTCTCCATCCTCTGCCCTCTCCATCCTCTGCCCTCTCCATCCTCTGCCCTCTCCATCCTCTGCCCTCTCCATCCTCTGCTCTCTCCATCCTCTGCTCTCTCCATCCTCCGCTCTTTCCATCCTCCGCTCTCTCCATCCTCTGCTCTCTCCATCCTCCATCCTGTGCACTCTCCATTCTCCACCCTCTGCTTTCTCCATCTTCCATCGTTTGCTCTCTCCATCCTCTGCACACTCGCCAGCCTCCATCCTCTGCTGTCTCCATCTTGATACTATCTCCATCCTCTATCCTTTGCACTCTCCATCCTCCATACTCTGCGCTCTCAATCTTCTGCTCTCTATCCTTTATCATTTGCATTCTCCATCCTCTATCCTCTGCACTCTCCATCCTCTGCTCTCTCCATTTTCTGCACTCTCCATCTTCTGCACTCTCCAGCCTTTGCTCTCTCCATCCTCCTCATCTGTCCATTCTCCATCCTCTGCTCTCCCCATCCTCCATCTTCTGCTATATCTATACTCTGCTCTCTCCATCTCCCTACTCTCCCATTCTACATCCTCTGCTCTCTCCATCCTCTTGCTCTCTCCATCCTCTGCTCTTTCCATCTTACTGCTTCCTCCATCCTATGCTCTTTCCATCCTCCTGCTCTCTCCATCCTCGGCACTCTCCATCCTCGGCACTCTCCATCCTCCATCCCCTGCACTCTCTATCTTCCATCCTCTGCACTCTGTATCCTCCTGCTCTAAGTCCTCCATCCCCTGCTTTCTCCATCCTCCTGCTCTCTCCATCCTGCATCCTTTGCTCTCTCCATCCTCTGCACTCTCCATCCTCCACCATCTGTTCTCTCCATCTTCCATCCTTTGCTCTCTCCATCCTCTGCACTCTCCATCCTCCATCCTCTGCACACTCCATCTGCCATCCTCTGCTTTTTCCATCCTCTGCTCTCTCCATCCTCCGCTCTTTCCATCCTCCGCTCTCTCCATCCTCTGCTCTCTCCATCCTCCATCCTGTGCACTCTCCATTCTCCACCCTCTGCTTTCTCCATCTTCCATCCTTTGCTTTCTCCATCCTCTGCACTCGCCAGCCTCCATCCTCTGCTGTCTCCATCTAGATACTATCTCCATCCTCTATCCTTTGCACTTTCCATCCTCCATACTCTGCGCTCTCAATATTCTGCTCTCTATCCTTTATCATTTGCATTCTCCATCCTCTATCCTCTGCACTCTCCATCCTCTGCTCTCTCCATTTTCTGCACTCTCCATCTTCTGCACTCTCCAGCCTTTGCTCTCTCCATCCTCCTCATCTCTCCATTCTCCATCCTCTGCTCTCCCCATCCTCCATCTTCTGCTATATCTATCCTCTGCTCTCTCCATCTCCCTACTCTCCCAATTCTACATCCTCTGCTCTCTCCATCCTCTTGCTCTCTCCATCCTCTGCTCTTTCCATCTTACTGCTTCCTCCATCCTATGCTCTTTCCATCCTCCTGCTCTCTCCATCCTCGGCACTCTCCATCCTCGGCACTCTCCATCCTCCATCCCTGCACTCTCTATCTTCCATCCTCTGCACTCTGTATCCTCCTGCTCTAAGTCCTCCATCCCCTGCTTTCTCCATCCTCCTGCTCTCTCCATCCTGCATCCTTTGCTCTCTCCATCCTCTGCACTCTCCATCCTCCACCATCTGTTCTCTCCATCTTCCATCCTTTGCTCTCTCCATCCTCTGCACTCTCCATCCTCCATCCTCTGCACACTCCATCTGCCATCCTCTGCTCTCTCCATCCTCTGCTCTCTCCATCCTCCGCTCTTTCCATCCTCCGCTTCTCCATCCTCTGCTCTCTCCATCCTCCATCCTGTGCACTCTCCATTCTCCACCCTCTGCTTTCTCCATCTTCCATCCTTTGCTCTCTCCATCCTCTGCACTCGCCAGCCTCCATCCTCTGCTGTCTCCATCTAGATACTATCTCCATCCTCTATCCTTTGCACTCTCCATCCTCCATACTCTGCGCTCTCAATCTTCTGCTCTCTATCCTTTATCATTTGCATTCTCCATCCTCTATCCTCTGCACTCTCCATCCTCTGCTCTCTCCATTTTCTGCACTCTCCATCTTCTGCACTCTCCAGCCTTTGCTCTCTCCATCCTCCTCATCTCTCCATTCTCCATCCTCTGCTCTCCCCATCCTCCATCTTCTGCTATATCTATCCTCTGCTCTCTCCATCTCCCTACTCTCCCAATTCTACATCCTCTGCTCTCTCCATCCTCTTGCTCTCTCCATCCTCTGCTCTTTCCATCTTACTGCTTCCTCCATCCTATGCTCTTTCCATCCTCCTGCTCTCTCCATCCTCGGCACTCTCCATCCTCGGCACTCTCCATCCTCCATCCCCTGCACTCTCTATTTCCATCCTCTGCACTCTGTATCCTCCTGCTCTAAGTCCTCCATCCCCTGCTTTCTCCATCCTCCTGCTCTCTCCATCCTGCATCCTTTGCTCTCTCCATCCTCTGCACTCTCCATCCTCCATCCTCTGCACACTCCATCTGCCATCCTCTGCTTTTTCCATCCTACATCCTCTGCATTCTCCATCCTCCTGCTTTTTCCATCCTCCTTTCCCTGCTGTCTCCATCCTCTGCACTCTCCATGCTCCATCCTCTGCTCTCTCCATCCTCCTGCTCTCTTCATCCTCCATCTTCTGCACTCTCCATTCTACATCCTCTGCTCTCTCCATCGTCCATCCTCTGCTTTTTCCATCCTACATCCTCTGCATTCTCCATCCTCCTGCTTTTTCCATCCTCCTTTCTCTGCTCTCTCCATCCTCTGCACTCTCCATGCTCCATCCTCTGCTCTCTCCATCCTCTGCTCTCTCCATCCTCCTGCTCTCTCCATCCTTCATCCTCTGCACTCTCCATCCTCCTGCCCTGTCCATCCTCTGAACTCTCCATCCTCCTGCATTCTCCATCCTCCATCCACTGCTCTCCATCCTCTGTACTCTCCATCCTCCAACCTCTGCTTTCTCCATCCTCTGCACTCTCCATCCTCCATCCTCTCCTCTCTCCAACCTTCTCCTCTCTCCATATTCTTCTCTCCCCATCATTCATCCTCTGCTCCCTCCATCCTCCAACCTCTGCTCTCTCCATAACCCTGCTCTCTCCATCCTCCATCTTTTGCTCTTTCCATCATCTGTTCTCTCCATTTTATTGCTCGCTCCATCCTCTGCACTCTCCATCCTCTGCACTCTCCATCGTCCTGCACTCTCCATCCTCCTGCACTCTCCATCCTCCTGCACTCTCCATCCTTCTGCACTCTCCATCTTCCTGCACTCTCCAACCTCCTACTCTCCATCCTCCTACACTCTCCATCCTCCTTCACTCTCCATCCTCCTGCATTCTGCATCCTACATCCACTGCTCTCTATCCTCTGCACTCTCCATCCTCTGCTTTCTCCATCCTCTGCACTCTCCATCCACTATCCTCTGCTCTCTCCATCCTCCTGCTCTCTCATCCTCTGCACTCTCCAACCTCTGCTTTTTCATCCTCCACACACTGTATCCTCCATCCTCTGCTCTCTCATCCTCCATCCACTGCATTTCCCATCCTCTGCTCTCTCATCCTCCATCCTGTGCTCTCTTTATCCTCCTACACACCCTATGCTCTGCTCTCCATTATTTTGCTCTCTTCATCCTCAATGCTCTTCTCTCTCCATCCTCCTGCAATTTCCCTCCTCTATCCTCTGCTCTCTCCATCCTCCTGCTTTATCTATTCTCCATCCTCTGCTCACTCCATCCTCCTGCTCCCTCCATCCTCCATCTTCTCTCTCCATCCAAGTTCAAGTTCAAGTTCAAATGAGCTTTATTGGCAGGACTAAGTAAATATCAGCATTGCCAAAGCAAATAGTAAAAATAGGGGGACGGGAGTGGGGAGTGGGTAGGCATATTGAAGTCCATGATATATCGGGATCCTTTTAGGGGGTGGGGACATGTCCAGGGTGGGGTATATAAGTCCATGGCATATCAGGCTCTTAGTTGGGGGATAGGGGAGTGTTCAGGGTTGGGGTACAGAAGTCCATGACATATCAGTCTCCTCTTAGTCTGTGGCAGGCACTGACATATTGCGCTGCTATGGCAGCTGCACTTTCCTCTTCCCCCAGTAGTATTGGCAGTTTCTCTTCCTCCTCCATGGAGGTGAAGTCTGGGAGGAGATCGGACAGTCTCTTGAAGTGAGTGTCTCTCACTGCGGAGTACTTAGGGCACCTCAGCAAGAAGTGGGCCTCATCCTCCACGACCTCCTGGGGGCACTGCTGGCACAGTCTGCTCTCTCGGGGCTTGTAGTTCTGTTGGTGCCGCCCGGATTCGATGAGTAGACTGTGGGTGCTCAGTCTGTACCGGCTCAGGATCTGTCGCTCTTTGGGGTTTTCCAGTTTCTCTAGGTATGGCGCCAGTTTGTACTCTCTCTAGTTTCTGGTATATCGTCAGTTTCTGTGATTTGTTTATGTCGTTCCTCCAGATACTGAGATATTCCTCTTTGCCTTTGTGCACCATCTTCTGGATTTCGCCTTTTGTCAGGCCATGTGGGTTGGTGGCTTGGTCAGGCTGTCTTTGGGTACTTTGTGTTGGGAGGCTTCCTGGGGCTTCCTGGTGGAGGAGGGCTTTGTGATGGTAGGAGCTGGGACTACTGCTTTGTAGATGAGCCTTGAATGACAGCGCCTTCTTCTGGATCTTGAGGTGTAGCGGGAGTCTGCCCAGCTCTGCTCGGCAGGCGCTGTTTGATGTGTCCGATGGACTTGGAGAAGATGCTTGCAGAACTCTAGGTAAAATATTTCAGTCGGCCCAGCATCCCACTTTGACCAGTTTGGGTAGGAGACTGGACCCCAGACCTCACTGCCTTAAAGAAGGATTGGGGCAATGATGGTGTCAAAGACTTTTAGCCAGATTGTTACTGGTGCCTTGAGATGATATAGACGTCTTCTGATGGCTTAGAAGGCTTTGGAAGCCTTGTCTTTCAGTAACTCTATGGCTTGCTTGAAGATCCCTGATTTGCTGAGTTCTAGGCCCAGGTAGGTGTACCTGTTGGTTTCTGTAAGTGGGCAGTTGTCTATCGTGAAGGGAGGATGGCCAGCAGGTTTCTGCTTTCTTTTCTGGAACACCATGGTATTCGTTTTCTTCTGGTTGATTGGCATTGCCCATGTGCTGCTGAAGGTCTCTAGGATTTTCAGATGATCTTGGAGGCCTTTTGCGGTTGGGGATAACAGCACGAGGTCAACGGCATACAGCAGAAATTTCACCTGGGTGTCATGGAGAGTGAGTCCTGGTGCTGAGGAGGACTCCAGGGCCACCGCCAGCTCATTGATGTAGATGTTAAAGAGAGTTGGACTGAGGCTGCAGCCCTGTCTCACTCTTCGGCTTTGTTGGAAATAGGCCGTCCTCCTTCCATTGACCCTCACGCTGCAGCTGTTCTCAGTGTAGGAGCTTCGGATGACATCATATGTTTTGCCTCCTATTCCGCTCCCGTGCATCCTCTATCCTCTGCTATCTCCATCCTCCTACACTCTCTAACCTCTGATCTCCCCATACTCCGCTCTCTCCATTCTTGGCGCCCTCTATCCTTCTGCTTTTTCCATCATACATCCTCTGCACTCTCCATCCTCTGCTCTCTCCATCATCCTGATCTGTCCATCCTCCTGCTCTCTCCATCCTCTGCCCTCTCCATCCTCTGCTCTCTCCATCCTCTGCTCTCTCCATCCTCTGCTCTCTCCATCTCCTCTCCATCCTCTGCACCTCTCCATCCTCCTGCTCTTTCAATTCTCCATCCTCTGCTCTCTCCATATCTCTGCTTCTCTATCCTCCTGCTCTCTCCATCTCTGCCTCTCCTTCCTCCATCCTTGCATTCTCCATCCTTCTATCCTCCATGCTCTGTCCATCCTCCATCCTCTGCTCTGTCTCCATTCTCTGACTTTCCATCCTCATTCCTCTGCTCTCTCTATCCTCCTGCTCTTTCCATCGTCCATTGTCTGCTTTTTCTCATTCCTAAATCCTCTGCTCTTTCCATCTCTGCACTCTCCATCCTCTGTCCTCTGCTCTCTCCATCTTACTCCCTCCATCTCTGCTCATCCTCCATCCTACTGCACTCTCCATACCCTGCTCTCTCCATCCTCATCTTGTTGCTCTTTCCATCATCTGCTCCCTCCATTTTCTGCTTTTCCATCCTAATCCTGCTCTCTCTTTACCTCTGCACTCTCCATCCTCTGCTCTCTCCATCATCCTGCTTCTGTCTTCCTCCATCCTCTGCTCTGTCCATCCTCTGCACTCTCCATCCTATCCTCTGCTCTCTCCATCCTCCATCTTTTTCTCTTTCCATCATCTGCTCCCTCCATTTTTCTGCTCTTTCCATCCTCCTGCTCTCTCCATCCTCCGAACTCTCCATCCTCTGCTCTCTCCATCATCCTGATCTGTCCTTCCTCCATCCTCCTGATCTGTCCATCCTCTGAACTCCTCCCCCATCCCTGCTTTCTATCGTCTGCACTCTCATCGCTATCCTCCTTCCTCATCTTTTGCTCTTTCCATCCTCTGCTCCCTCCATCTTCTGCTCTTTCCATCCTCCTGCTCTCTCCATCCTCCTGGTCTCTCCATCCTCTGCTCTCTCCATCTCCTGCACTCTCCACCTTTGCTCTCTCCATCCTCTGCTCATCACCATACTCTGCTTCTCCATCGTTTCATCTCTCCATTCTCCATCCTCTGCTCTCTCCATCCTCCATCTTTGCTATCTCTATCCTCTGCTCTCTCCATCTCCTGCTCTCTTCTCCTCCTCCTCTGCACCTCCATCTTCTGCCTTCTGCTCTCTCCATTCTACATCCTCTCTTCTCCATCGTCTTGTCTAATCCTCCATCTTTTGCTCTTCCATCCTCTGCTCTTCATCTACTTCTCCTCTCATCCTATGCTTCCCATCTCTGCACTCTCCATCCTCTGCTTCTCCATCCTCTGCATCTCCATCCTCTGCTACTCTCTATCCTCTGCCTCTCCATCTCTGCACTCTCATCCTCTGCACCCTCCATCCTCTGCACACTCCATCTTCTGCACCCTCATCTCTCTGCACTCTCATCCTCTGCACTCTCCATCCTCTGCACTCTAATATCCTCTCATCTCATCACCTGCTCTCTCCATCCTCCATCTTTTGCTCTTTCCATCCATCTGCTCCCCCATTCCTCTGCACTCTCCATCCTCCTTCTTCTCCATCCTCTGCTTTCTCCATCCTCTGTCCTCTCCATCCTCTGCCCTCTCCATCCTCTGCCTCTCCATCCTCTTTCCTCTGCCTTTTCCATCCTCTGCCTCTCCATCCTCTGCTCTCTCCATTCCTCTGCTCTCTCCATCCTCTGCTCTCTCCATCCTCTGCTCTCTCCATCCTCTTGCTTTTCCATCCTCTGCTCCCTCTATCTCCTGCTCTCTCCATCCTCTCTCTCATCTCTCTTCACTCTCCTCCTCCATTCTCTCCATCCTACTGCCTCTCTCCATCCTCTATCCTCTGCACTTTTCTATTCCTCTGCTCTCTCAGTCTCTGCATCTCTCATCTCTCTCCATCCTGCTCTTTCAATTCTCCATCCTCTGCTTCTCCATCTTCTGCTCCCTCTATCATCCTGTCTCTCTTCTATCATCTGCACTCTCCATCCTCTCATCCCTTGCATCCTCTTTCCATCACTCCATCCTCTGCACTCTCCATTCTCCACCTGCTCTTTTCTTCTCCATCTTCCATCCTTTGTGCTCTCTCCATTGTCTCCATCCTCTGTTGTCTCCATCTAGATACTATCTCCATCTTCTATCCTTTAGCATCTCCATCCTACCTCAATCTTCTGCTCTCTCTATACTTTATCATCTGCATTCTCCTAAAAGCAATTCAAGAATGCGCACATAGGGTAATACCTTCTTTTATAAGGCTAAAATATGTGTAAAGAGGGAGCTGCTCACCTCATGCAGTTGTGAAAACCCACAGCTGGTAATGATCGCTCATCTATGAGTGGTTTGCTGCAGGACCGTACTTCCACAGATCACCGTGGTTCAATCAGCTTGTAGGACAAAGTAACGTGGGTCCTCGCTGCCACTTCAATTAATGGAGATAAAAAACCAGCCACACGGGAATGTCTGGATCAAACAGGATTCTTCCATCTGCATTCTCCATCCTCTTTCCTCTGCACTCTCCATCCTCTGCTCTCTCCATCCTTCTGCTCTGTCCATCCTCCATCCTCCTGCTCTGTCCATCCTCTGAACTCTCCATCCTCATTCCTCTGCTCTCTCTCTATCCTCCTGCTCCATCGTCCATTGTCTGCTTATTCCATCCTAAATCCTATGCTCTTTCCATCCTCTGCACTCTCCATCCTCTGCTCTCTCCATCTTACTGCTCCCTCCATCCTCTGCTCTCTCCATCCTCCTGCTCTCTCCATCCTCTGTCCATAACCCTGCTCTCTCCATCCTCCATCTTTTGCTCTTTCCATCATCTGCTCTCTCCATCTTATTGCTCCCTCCATCCTCTGCCCTCTCCATCCTCTGCACTCTCCATCCTCTGCACCCTCCATCCTCTGCACCCTCCTTCCTCTGCACCCTCCATCACCCTGCTCTCTCCATCACCCTGCTCTCCTCATCCTCCATCTTTTGCTCTTTCCATCCTCCTGCTCTCTCCATCTTATTGCTCCCTCCATCCTCTGCCCTCTCCATCCTCTGCACTCTCCATCCTCTGCACCCTCCATCCTCTGCACCCTCCTTCCTCTGCACTCTCCATCCTCTGCTCTCTCCATCATCCTGCTCTGTCCTTCCTCCATCCTCCTGCTCTGTCCATCCTCTGAATTCTCCATCCTCCATCCTCTGCTCTCTCCATCCGCTATCCTCTGCTCTCTCCATCCTCCTGCTCTCTCCCATTCTCTGCACTCTCCAACCTCTGCTCTTTCATCCTCCATACACTGCATCCTCCATCCTCTGCTCTCTCATCCTCCATCCACTGCATTTCCCATCCTCTGCTCTCTCATCCTCCATCCTGTGCTCTCTTCATCCTCCTAAACTCCCTATGCCTGCTCTCCATCATTTTGCTCTCTCCATCCACCATTCTCCTCTCTCTCTCTTTATCTTCCTGCTCTCTCCATCCTGCATGCTCTTCTCACTCCATCCTCCTGCACTTTCCATTCTCTGTCCTTTGTTCTCTCCATCCTCCTGCTCTCTCCTTCTGACTCACCGCGGCCGGCTGACTCCGGTTTAGACAGGCGATTCTTCTCCTTCCTTGTCACGGGTGGACCGCGCCTGCCGGTAGTGGGGCCCGGTGTAGTGCAGATCAAAAGTGAAGACGTCTTGCGGGAACAGATTAAAGGGGTTTTAATTTGTTTTCTTCGTGACGCCACCTATGAGTAGTTCGGTAAGGGCTACCGACGCTGCGGGACCCCCGGGGGATGGACAGCAGCAAGATGTTACGCTCCCCACAGGCTGAGCGGTGATCCCCGGGGGATGGAGCTGCTCAAGATGTTGTGCGGCAGCTGCGGTTACCTTCTAGTTAATGACGGACAGTTCATAAGGAATCACGGACACAGACAGTCTCTATAACGGTCTTTACTGTAACCTGCAGACAATACATGGTATACAGTGGTTGAGTAGTAGACCGGGTGGACTCAGCAGTGATGGTGTCCCTTAGAAATCCGTAGTGCTCCTCCATTCTAGCTAAGTGGTTACCAATGTCGCCCAGGAATACCAGATCGGGTACGGGGAGGCTGCTTCAATGCCCTATCCATGCTATACGTTCTGGATGTTTTAGGGAGCCTTGGGTCCCTCAGTGGGTACACCGCTGGTTAGACGACTGGAAATTGGCTGTTGGTGGGGTGCTCCTGTGAAGCTGCTCCTCCACGCTTCTGGTTCGCGTAGCAGAGGTGAACTGCTGCCAGCTTCGGTACCAGTGAACCGGCTGTGAGTTGTGGGCACGGGAGTCTTTTGGGAACCCGTGTAGATAATGCCCAATCCCGGTGGTTAAGGCCTCAGGTGTTGACACCCGACCGGTGACGGCCCAGGGGCCCGCACGGGGTGCGGAGCCCCCGCTCCTCTCCAAGCTCTAGTCTGCTCTCTTCAGGTTCTAGACTTCTTCTCTAACTATCTAGACCATTGTGTGTTCTTCTGCACTACCCTAGCACTCCGCCCACCAGGACCTAGGATTGGCCCTCTATTCTAGGTGTTTGCATGTTGGGTTGGATTTCTAAATTAACCAGGTCATTGCTGAGTCAGAGGATATTGCGGCTGCGCTTGTGGCTGCAATACCCTCCTGTGACGCACTCGTTGCGGGGCGCCACACTCCCCCTTGGTTGAATACGCTTGTCCCCAAGCGTCTCACTACTCACATTACAGAGGTTTTTATATTTTACACTAGATGGTGGCCCGATTCTAAAGAATCGGGTAGTCTAGAATCTATATAGAGTTTATTTAGTAATAGGGGAGTGCTGTGAAATTAATTGTGTGTATACAGGCGGCTCAGTGGTTAGCAGAGTATACGGTGGCTCAGTGGTCAGCAGTGAGTGCGGTGGCTCAGTGGTTAGCAGTGAGTGCGGTGGCTCAGTGGTCAGCAGTGAGTGCGGTGGCTCAGTGGTCAGCAGTGAGTGCGGTGGCTCAGTGGTTAGCAGTGAGTGCGGTGGCTCAGTGGTCAGCAGTGAGTGCGGTGGCTCAGTGGTCAGCAGTGAGTGCGGTGGCTCAGTGGTCAGCAGTGAGTGCGGTGGCTCAGTGGTCAGCAGTGAGTGCGGTGGCTCAGTGGTCAGCAGTGAGTGCGGTGGCTCAGTGGTCAGCAGTGAGTGCGGTGGCTCAGTGGTCAGCAGTGAGTGCGGTGGCTCAGTGGTCAGCAGTGAGTGCGGTGGCTCAGTGGTCAGCAGTGAGTGCGGTGGCTCAGTGGTCAGCAGTGAGTGCGGTGGCTCAGTGGTCAGCAGAGAGTGCGGTGGCTCAGTGGTCAGCAGTGAGTGCAGCACAGGCTGGAGGGGGCAGAGGCTGGAGGGGGAAAGGAGGGAGGAGGCAGAGGAGGCAGAAACTGGAGGGGTTAGAGGAGGGAGGGGTCAGAGGAGGGAGGGGGCGGAGGCTGGGAGGCAGAGGAGAGCGGAGGCTGGGGGGGCAGAGGATAACGGAGGCTGGAGGGCTGAACACTCACTGGGCTGTTGGCGGTCAGCGGCAAGGCTGGCGGCGGTTCCGGAGGCCGGCCCCGGAGTGCGGGCGGGGCTAGCTCCGTGATGGAGGAGAGTCACCGGGTGTGTGGAGAGAGTGGCAGGACTGGGAGCGGTGCCGGCGGAGGCCGCACACCGGTGTGGGCCGGTCCGGGCCGGTTCCCGCATGTTGGTGGGCGCACAGCAGGCTGTGTGCGGAGCCAGTGGCGGGATGGCGGTCCCTGATGGAGAGTGGGCGGTGAGCAGCAGGGCTGTGGGCCGGATGTGGGTGGGCGCAGACGGGGCTCTGTGCAGGGCCGGTGGCGGGATAACGGGGAGTGGTGGCGCTTTAGCGCCCACGGCGAGGCGCTGTGCCATTTTGTCAGCGGCTCGCGGTGAGCGCTATGCGCTCACCGCTCGTGGGTCTGGTACTTCCGGTTCCGGTCTTTGACACAGGGCGCAGGCCATCACGGAAGTTGAGCGGATTGGCGGGAAGTGGCCTTCGGTTTTTATATATAAGATATATATATAGCAGTACGATGGTATATGGTGGTAATTAGAGCACATGTATAGCAGCACTATAGTATATGGCGGTAGATTATAGTAAATGTATAGCAGCACTATAGTATATGGCGGTACATTACAGTACATGTATAGCAGCACTATAGTATATGGTGGTACATTATAGCACATGTATAGCAGCACTATGGTATATGGCGGTACATTACAGTACATGTATAGCAGTGCTATGGTATATGGCGGTACATTACAGTACATGTATAGCAGCACTATGGTATATGGCAGTACATTATAGCACATGTATAGCAGCACTCTGGTATATGGCAATACTGCGGTGACCGCGGTCCCCCACTCCTCCTGGCCCCCAGTCGTCCACAGTAAAAATAAAAAAATCCTCAGTGAGGATACTCACCTGTCCGGCGGCTCGCTCCGCCTCCGCCTTGTAGGTCCTACAGGCCTTTAGGACCTGTAGTTGCCTGGGCAAGCAATCAGCTGAGGAGGTGAGGGGGGGCAGGATTGTGTTGGGGGGGCAGAATGGAGCGAGTGGGGAAAGAGTATGGAGGCGGGGCAACAGGATGGAGGCGGGGCAACAGGATGGAGGCGGGGCAACAGGATGGAGGCGGGGCAACAGGATGGAGGCGGGGGGGCAGGATGGAGGCGGGGGGGCAGGATGGAGGCGGGGGGGCAGGATGGAGCGAGCGGGGCAGGATGGAGGCGGGGGAGCAAGAAGAGCGGGGGGCAGGATGGATTGAGCGGGGCAGGATGGAGGCGGAGGAGCAGGATGAAGCCGAAGGGGCAGGATTGAGCAGGATGGAGCGGGAGGAGCAGGATGGAGGGGGCGGAGCAGGATGGAGGCGGCGGGGCAGGATGGAGGGGGCGGGGCAGGATGGAGGGGGCGGGGCAGGATGGAGGGGGCGGGGCAGGATGGAGACGGAGGGGCAGGATGGAGACGGAGGGGCAGGATGGAGACGGAGGGGCAGGATGGAGACGGAGGGCAGGATGGAGACGGAGGGGCAGGATGGAGACGGAGGGGCAGGATGGAGACGGAGGGGCAGGATGGAGACGGAGGGGCAGGATGGAGGTGAGTGGCGCAGGATGGACAGAGCGAGGCAGGATGGAGAAGGCAGGGCAGGATGGAGGCGGCAGGGCAGGATGGAGATGGCAGGGCAGGATGGTGGTGGGGGAGGGGGGAGGATGTAGGGGCGGGGCAGGATGTTGGCGGGGGTGAGGATGGTGGTGGGGGTGCGGGATGGAGTCGGGGGGGCAGGATGGATAGGGGGGGCAGGATGGATAGGGGGGGCAGGATGGAGGCGCTCCTCCTGACCCCTTCCGCTCCCCGCGGCACCCGTCCCTCTGGGCCTCCAGTCTCTGCGGCCGCCCTCCCTCTGGGGCTGCACACCCCCCTCCCCTTCATGGTGATAATAAAAATAAAAAAAACCTCAGTGAGGATACTTACCCTGCGGCGGCTCGCTCCACCCGTCTTGTAGGTGGCAGGACAGGAGCTGTCGTTGGCTGGGAAACCGATCTGCTGGGGGTGAGTGGGCAAAGCGGGGGTCAGTGGGCAGAGTGGGGGATGAGTGGGAAGAGCAGGGGTTAGTGGGCAGAGTCATTGGGCAGAGCAGGGGTCAGTGGGCATAATCAGTAGTCAGAGCAGGGTCAGTAGGCAGAGCTGGGGTCTGTGGGCAGAGCTGGGGTCAGTGGGCATGGTCAGTAGCCAGAGGGGGGGGGGTAGGTAGGCAGAGCAGGGTCAGAGGGCAGAGCGGGGGTGAGTGGGCAGAGTGGGGGGTGAATGGGCAGAGCATGGTCAGTGAGCAGGATTGGGGCATCAGTGGTCAGAGCAGGGTCATAGCGGGGGTCAGTGGTCAGAGCAGGGGTTAATGGGCAGAGTGATTGGGCAGAGCAGGGGTCAGTGGGCACAGTCAGTAGGCACAGCAGGGGTTAGTGGGAAAAATCAGTGGGTAGAGCAGGGGTGAGTGGGCAGAGCAGGGGTGAGTGGGCACAGTCAGTGAGCAGAGCAGGGGTCAGCGGGCAGAGCGGGGGTGAGTGGGCAGAGCAGGGTTTAGTGGGCATAGCAAGGGTTATTGGGCACAGTCAGTGGGCAGAACAGGGGTTAGTGGGCAGAGCGGCGGTCAGTGGGCACAGTGAGTGGGCAGAGAAGGGTGAGTGGGTAGAGCATGGGTGAGTGGGCACGGTCAGTTGGCAGAGCAGGGGTCAGTGGGCATGGTGAAAGGGCAGAGCGGGGGGTGAGTGAACAGAGGGTGGTCAGTGGGCAGGCCAGGGTGAGTGGTAAAAGCAGGGGCGAGTGGGCAGAGCGGGGGTGAGTGGGCAGAGCGGGAGTAAATGAGCAGAGCAGGGTCAGTAGGCAGTGTGAGGGGTCAGTGGCCAGAGCATGGTCAGTGGGCAGTGTGAGGGGTAAGTGGGCATAGCATGTTCAGTGGGCAGTGTGAGGCGTGAGTGGGCAGTGTGAGGGGTCAGTGGGCAGTGTGAGGGGTCAGTGGGCAGAGCAGGGTCAGTGTGAGGGGTGAGTGGGCAGAGCAGGGTCAGTGGGGTGTGTGAGGGGTCAGTGGGCAGAGCAGGGTGAGTGGGCATTGAGGGGTCAGTGGGCAGAGCATGTTCAGTGGGCAGAGGAGGGTCAGTGGGCAGTGTGAGGGGTCAGTGGGCTGAGCAGGGTGAGTGGGCAGAGCAGGGTCAGTGAGGGGTCAGTGGGCAGAGCAGGGTCAGTGTGAGGGGTCAGTGGGGGGGTGAGTAGGCAGAGCAGGATGAGTGGCCAGTGTGAGGGGTCAATGGGGCGAGCAGGGTGAGTGGGCAGAGCATGGTCAGTGGGCATAATGGTGGGTGAGTGGACAGAGAGGGGGTGAGTGAGCAGAGAGGGGGTGAGTGGGCAGAATGTGGGTGAGGGGGCAGAGAGGGGGTGAGGGGGCAGAGTTTGGGGGTGAGTGGTCAGAGTGGGGGTCAGTGGTCAGAGTGGGGGTCAGTGGGCAGAGCAGGGGCAGAGTGGGGGTGAGGGGGCAGAGGGGGTGAGTGGGCAGAGTTGGGGGGTGAGTGGGCAGAGTTGGGGGGTGAGTGGGCAGAGTTGGGGGGTGAGTGGGCAGAGTTGGGGTCAGTGGTCAGAGTGGGGGTGAGTGGGCAGGGTCAGAGTGGGGGTCAATGGTCAGAGTGGGGGTGGGTGGGCAGAGCAGGGTCAGGGGCAGAGTGGGGGTCAGTGTGCAGAGTGGGGGTGAGGGGGCAAAGAGGGGGTCAGGGGGAAGAGTAGGGGGGTGAGTGGGCAGAGTTTGGGGGTGAGTGGGCAGAGTGAGGGTCAGTGGTCAGAGTGGGGGTGAGTGGGCAGAGCAGGGTCAGGGGCAGAGAGAGGGTCAGTGTGCAGAGTGGGGGTGAGGGGGCAGAGAGGGGTTCAGGGGGAAGAGTAGGGGGGTGAGTGGGCAGAGTTTGGGGGTGAGTGGGCAGAGTGGGGGCGAGTGGTCAGAGTGGGGGTCAGTGGGCAGAGCAGGGGCAGAGTTGGGGTCAGTGTGCAGAGTGGGGGTGAGGGGGGCAGAGAGGGGTTCAGGGGAAAGGTAGGGGGGTGAGTGGGCAGAGTTTGGGGGTGAGTGGGCAGAGTGGGGGCCAGTGGTCAGAGTGGGGGTCAGTGGGCAGAGCAGTGGCAGAGTGGGGGTCAGTGTGCAGAGTGGGGGTGAGTGGGCAGGGTCAGGGGCAGAGTGGGGGTCAGTGGGCAGAGCAGGGGGTGAGGGGGGCAGAGGGGGTGAGTGGGCAGAGTTGGGGGGTGAGTGGGCAGAGTTGGGGTCAGTGGTCAGAGTGGGGGTCAGTGGTCAGAGTGGGGGTCAGTGGGCAGAGCAGGGTCAGGGGCAGAGTGGGGGTCAGTGGGCAGAGTGGGGGTGAGGGGGCAGAGTGGGGGTGAGGGGGCAGAGAGGGGGTCAGGGGGAAGAGTAGGGGGGTGAGTGGGCAGAGTTTGGGGGTGAGTGGGCAGAGTGGGGGCCAGTGGTCAGAGTGGGGGTCAGTGGGCAGAGCAGGGGCAGAGTTGGGGTCAGTGTGCAGAGTGGGGGTGAGGGGGGCAGAGAGGGGTTCAGGGGAAAGAGTAGGGGGGTGAGTGGGCAGAGTTTGGGGGTGAGTGGGCAGAGTGGGGGCCAGTGGTCAGAGTGGGGGTCAGTGGGCAGAGCAGTGGCAGAGTGGGGGTCAGTGTGCAGAGTGGGGGTGAGTGGGCAGGGTCAGGGGCAGAGTGGGGGTCAGTGGGCAGAGCAGGGGGTGAGGGGGGCAGAGGGGGTGAGTGGGCAGAGTTGGGGGGTGAGTGGGCAGAGTTGGGGTCAGTGGTCAGAGTGGGGGTCAGTGGTCAGAGTGGGGGTCAGTGGGCAGAGCAGGGTCAGGGGCAGAGTGGGGGTCAGTGGGCAGAGTGGGGGTGAGGGGGCAGAGTGGGGGTGAGGGGGCAGAGAGGGGGTCAGGGGGAAGAGTAGGGGGGTGAGTGGGCAGAGTTTGGGGGTGAGTGGGCAGAGTGGGGGCCAGTGGTCAGAGTGGGGGTCAGTGGGCAGAGCAGGGGCAGAGTGGGGGTGAGGGGGGCAGAGAGAGGGTGAGGGGGCAGAGTTGGGGGGTGAGTGGTCAGAGTGGGGGTCAGGGGCAGAGAGGGGTTCAGGGGGAAGAGTAGGGGGGTGAGTGGGCAGAGTTTGGGGGTGAGTGGGCAGAGTGGGGGCCAGTGGTCAGAGTGGGGGTGAGTGGGCAGAGCAGGGGCAGAGTGGGGGTCAGTGGGCAGAGTGGGGGTGAGGGGGCAGAGAGGGGGTCAGGGGGAAGAGTAGGGGGGTGAGTGGGCAGAGTTTGGGGGTGAGTGGGCAGAGTGGGGGCCAGTGGTCAGAGTGGGGGTCAGTGGGCAGAGCAGGGGCAGAGTGGGGTGAGGGGGGCAGAGAGGGGGTGAGTGGTCAGAGTGGGGGTCAGGGGCAGAGTGGGGGTCAGTGGTCAGTGTGGGGGTGGGTGGTCAGAGTGGGGGTCAGGGGCAGAGTGGGGGTCAGTGGTCAGTGTGGGGGTGGGTGGTCAGAGTGGGCGTCAGGGGCAGAGTGGGGGTCAGTGGTCAGTGTGGGGGTGGGTGGTCAGAGTGGGCGTCAGGGGCAGAGTGGGGGTCAGTGGTCAGTGTGGGGGTGGGTGGTCAGAGTGGGGGTCAGTGTGGGGGTCAGGGGCAGAGTGAGGGTCAGTGGTCAGTGTGGGGGTGGGTGGGCAGAGCGGGGGTGAGGAGATCGTGGGTCAGTGTGCAGCGCAGGGGGATGAATAGGCAGAGTAGGTGAGATCGGGACAGGACCTTTGATGACGTCACGGTCATGTGATAGGTGACTCCACCCATCATCGTGACGTCATCAGAGGTCCTCAAGCCCCATGAATAGAGATCGTGGCTGGCTGGAGGGAGCTGTGGTAAGAGGCGGGGGCGGGGGCGGGGGGGGGGGGTGACCGGAGAGTGGAGGGCGGCTATGGTGACAGGCAGGGGGGTGATGGGGCAGCGGGGGGAAGTGTTGTGACAGGCGGGGAGCGCGGGCAGTGGAGGATGGCTATGGTGACAGGCAGGGGGGTGATGGGGCAGCGGGGGGAAGTGTTGTGACAGGCGGGGAGCGCGGGCAGTGGAGGATGGCTATGGTGACAGGCAGAGGGGTGATGGGGCAGCAGGGCTGTGGGCCGGATGTGGGTGGGCGCAGACGGGGCTCTGTGCAGGGCCGGTGGCTGGGGCTCTGTGGGTCTGGTGCTTCCGGTTCCGGTGTTTGACACAGGAGGGAGGCCATCACGGAAGCGGAAGCGGATTTTGGGCGGAAGTGGCCTTCGGGTTTTTATATATAGATTTTACAACAGGTAATACACTTTTATTAATGACAGGTCATATATGCATAAAAGTGAGGTAGATAAACAGGTTAACACATTGCGCGGACCCGGCGGGCGGTCGGCTGTCCTTAGAATAAAAGTTCAGGCTGTAGCCGCCAAGTCGCGGTGTTACGGTGCAAACAGGAAGAAGTCTCTTTTAATAGCAAAGTTCAAACAACAACAGTCACTTATGGAGGGCAGTGTTCCGGACCCGTATAGCGAACCACCCATCACGGCATATATGGCGCTCATAGGTTACAATGTCCCCTCTATACAAGTCTCGGCTTGGATGGCCTCGCGGTAGGTGCGATTCCACATCACGGCGCCCCACAAACACTTCAGTACTCGCACCCTCCTCCCATACGAATCCCCACCCGGTGGACAAGTTAAATGTGCTTACCCACCCGGTTTTACGGAATTGTTCAGGCAATGGAGATTGGCGGCGAGCCTCGGCGCGAGCCTGCATGTTAGCTTGCAGTCGAGTGTGCCACTCGTCTCTCCGGATACGACGTACCTCTTCGTCGGAGTGATGCGGCGTGTGGATAAAATCACTACGGCGTGCTGGTTGTTGAACCGCTCGAGCTTGGTGGGCAGTCTGGAGTGGAGCCCGGTTCAACGGAACCGGAGAAGATACTGTTGCGGCGGCACCCGACCAGTGCACCCGAGCTGATCGCCCGGCAGAA
This sequence comes from Allobates femoralis, assembly GCA_033576535.1. NCBI lineage: Eukaryota > Metazoa > Chordata > Amphibia > Anura > Aromobatidae > Allobates > Allobates femoralis. The sequence goes on along the minus strand of JARQOC010000004.1, from coordinate 482,347,591 downwards.
GGGTTCCGTGTGTCTCCCCAGGCGAACCCGGTGTAGAGATCCTCAGGTGAACTGTAGGTCTCCTCGTCATCCTCCTCGACCTCCTCGATGACTACGTCGGGCTGCTCGGCTGGCGAAGACGATGGGATGGAATCCTCTGGATCGGTGGGTGGCTGTGCTGCAAAGTTCTCCTCGGGGTCGTTGTGCAGGACTTCCAGGCTGCCTGCCTCTTCTTCTGTAGCAGCGGGAAGTGGTGTTTCAATCCCGGTCACTAGGTAGGCCTCTGTATTTGCAGAGAAGGCCTCCGGTTCGAGGGAGAAACAGGCGACAGTCTCGGTAGTGTGGAAACCAGTCGCGGGTTCCGCAGGTGGAACCAGGTAGAGGTCGGCTTCTTCGTGGGAGCGTATTGGAAGCTCCGGCTCTGGAACGAGGTCGGCTGCGGTATCGTCCGCTGGAACGGGTCGAGTTGTGGTCCTCACTGGAATAACACAGTCTATGGGCTCCGGTGACGAAGCTGGACAGGTGGTGGGCGACGGTGAGGTGGTGGAAAAGCTGGCGATGTCGTCTGGGCTTGGAGAAGCTGTACCCGTTCGGCTCTGCTGCATCGCATGATGGAGTCTTCTGCCTAGGGTCGCGCTCCAGCTGCGAATCGTCCATTCCACAGTCTCTAGTAGTCGCACCCGGAGGTCTTGTAGAGCCTCTAGCCAGAAGTCGGGGCTGCCGTCTATGGTAAGGGCAGGATCCGGACCCGGTTGGCCTAGGGCTGCTCTAGCCTCCGCCTCGACCTCCCGCATTAGGTCTTGGAGTCTCGTGCTGGCCATTCTCTTCTTGGAGGGAAACCACAACCGTTCAACCGGTAAGACGTTCTGGTAGAGCTGGTGAAGAAGGTCCTCTCTCTCTGTCGGTGTGTCTATCTATGACACTCCCATTTCCTCTGGGCTTTCATAGTCCAATCGTGGGAAAAGTCTTTGGGGTCCGCCCCCATGGTTGATTCGAGCAATCAGGGCGGACAAAGAGTTTGGCGCCTTTTGTCTTTGGCCCTCCCTCGGTGAGGGGGGGGTTGACTCACTCCTGGGTTTCACGTGGCGGCTTCTTGTGGCGGGAACGCCATCTTGGGCGCCATCTTGACCCAATGGTGTAAAGGCGGGAAAGTTCTTTTAGGGATGAACAAAGTCCAATTGTAGACAATAAAGTCCATTTTAAGCACAATATACCCGTTGGGTAACGGGCCTGCTCGTATCCTGTTCGTGACGCCATTTTCTGACTCACCGCGGCCGGCTGACCTCCGGTTTAGACAGGCGATTCTTCTCCTTCCTTGTCACGGGTGGACCGCGCCTGCCGGTAGTGGGGCCCGGTGTAGTGCAGATCAAAAGTGAAGACGTCTTGCGGGAACAGATTAAAGGGGTTTTAATTTGTTTTCTTCGTGACGCCACCTATGAGTAGTTCAGTAAGGGCTACCGACGCTGCGGGACCCCCGGGGGATGGACAGCAGCAAGATGTTACGCTCCCCACAGGCTGAGCGGTGATCCCCGGGGGATGGAGCTGCTCAAGATGTTGTGCGGCAGCTGCGGTTACCTTCTAGTTAATGACGGACAGTTCATAAGGAATCACGGACACAGACAGTCTCTATAACGGTCTTTACTGTAACCTGCAGACAATACATGGTATACAGTGGTTGAGTAGTAGACCGGGTGGACTCAGCAGTGATGGTGTCCCTTAGAAATCCGTAGTGCTCCTCCATTCTAGCTAAGTGGTTACCAATGTCGCCCAGGAATACCAGATCGGGTACGGGGAGGCTGCTTCAATGCCCTATCCATGCTATACGTTCTGGATGTTTTGGGGAGCCTTGGGTCCCTCAGTGGGTACACCGCTGGTTAGACGACTGGAAATTGGCTGTTGGTGGGGTGCTCCTGTGAAGCTGCTCCTCCACGCTTCTGGTTCGCGTAGCAGAGGTGAACTGCTGCCAGCTTCGGTACCAGTGAACCGGCTGTGAGTTGTGGGCACGGGAGTCTTTTGGGAACCCGTGTAGATAATGCCCAATCCCGGTGGTTAAGGCCTCAGGTGTTGACACCCGACCGGTGACGGCCCAGGGGCCCGCACGGGGTGCGGAGCCCCCGCTCCTCTCCAAGCTCTAGTCTGCTCTCTTCAGGTTCTAGACTTCTTCTCTAACTATCTAGACCATTGTGTGTTCTTCTGCACTACCCTAGCACTTCGCCCACCAGGACCTAGGATTGGCCCTCTATTCTAGGTGTTTGCATGTTGGGTTGGATTTCTAAATTAACCAGGTCATTGCTGAGTCAGAGGATATTGCGGCTGCGCTTGTGGCTGCAATACCCTCCTGTGACGCACTCGTTGCGGGGCGCCACACTTCCTTCATCCTCTTCTCTCTCTATCCTCAATCCTCTGCACTCTCCATCCTCCTACACTCTCTAACCTCTGATCTCTCCATACTCCGCTCTCTCCATCTTCTGCGCCCTCTATCCTTCTGATTTTTCCATCCTCCTTTCTCTGCACTCTCCATCCTCTGCTCTCTTCATGCTCCATCCTCTGCCCTCTCCATCCTCTGTTCTCTCCATTCTTTATCTTCTGCTTTCTGCATCCTCCATACTCTGCACTCTCCATTTTCCATCCCTTGCTCTCTCCATCCTCCATCTTCTGCACTCTCCATCCTCCATCCCTTGCTCTCTCCATCCTCTCCATCTTCCATCCTCTGCTCTCTCCATCCTCTGCACTCTCCATCCTCCTGCTCTGTCCATTCTCTGAACTCTCCATCCTCCTGCTCTGTCCATTCTCTGAACTCTCCATCCTCCATTTTCTGCACTCTTCATCCGCTATACTCTACTCTCTCCATCCACTGCTCTCTATCCTCTACACTCTCCATCTGATGTCCTCTGCTCTCTCTATCCTCCATCATCTGCACTCTCCATCCTCTTCTCTCTCCATCCTCCATCCTCTGCTCTCTCCATTCTCCTCCTCTCTCCTTTCTCCATATTCTGCTCTCCCCATCATTCATCCTCTGCTCCCTCCATCCTTCATCCTCTGCACTCTCCATCCTCTGGTCTCTACATCACCCCGCTCTCTCCATCCTCCATCCTCTGCTCTTTCCATCCTTCTTCTCTCCCCATCCATCTTCTCTCCCCATCCTCTGCTCTCTCCGTCCTGTGCTCTCTCCATCCTGTGCTCTCTCTATCCTCTGCTGTCTCTTTCCTCCTGCTCTCTCCATCCTCTGCTCTCTCCAACCTCCATCCTCTGCTCTCTCCATCCTCTACTCTCTCCATCCTCTGTTCTCTCCATCTGCAGCTTTCTCCATCCTCTGCTCTCTCCATCCTCCGTCCTCTGCAATTTCCTTCCTCTGCTCTCTCTATCTTACTGCTTCTTCCACCCTCTGCTCTCTCCATCCTCCTGCTCTTTCCATACCCCTGCTCTCCATCCTCTGCACTCTCCATCCCCCTGCTTTCCATCCTCTGCACTCTCCATCCCCCTGCTTTCCATCCTCTGCACTCTCCATCCTCTGCACTCTCTGTTTTCCATTCTCTGCTTTCTCCATTCTCCATCCTGTGCTCTCTCCTTCCTCTGCACCCTCTATCCTCCTGCTCTCTCAATACCTCATCCTTCGCACTTTCCCTCCTCTGCTCTCTCCATCCTCATGCACTCTCTAACCTCTGATCTATCCATCCTCCTCTCTCTCCATCCTCTGCGCCGTCTATCCTTCTGCTTTTTTCATCCTACATTCTCTGCATTCTCCATCCTTCTGCTTTTTCCATCCTCCTTTCTCTGCACTCTCCATTCTCTGCTCTCTCCATCCTCTGCTCTCTCAATTCTTCAACCTCTGCTCTCGCCATCCTCTGCACTCTCCATCCACTATTCTCTGCTCTCTCCATCCTCCTGATCTCTCCATCCTCTGCACTCTCCATCCTCTGCTCTTTCATCCTTCATACACTGCATCCTCCATCCTCTGCTCTCTTATCCTTCATCCTCCTGCTCTTTCCATCCTCCATGCTCTTATTTCTCCATCCTCTACACTCACCATCCACTGTCCTCTGCTCTCTCCATCCTCCATCCTCTGCACTCTCCATCCTCTTCTCTCTCCATCCTCTATCCTCTGCTCTCTCCATCCTCCTGCTCTCTCCATCCTCTTCTCTCTCCATCCTCTATCCTCTGATCTCTCCATCCTCCATCCTCTGCACTCTCCATCCTCCACTCTCTCCATCCTCCGCTCTCTCCATCCTCTGCTCTCTCTATCCTCCCGCTCTCTTCCATCCCCCATCCTTTGCTCTCTCCATCCTCTGCTCCCTCCATTCTTCATCTTCTGCTTTCTTCATCCTCCATCCTCTGCACTCTCCATTTTCCATCCCTTGCTCTCTCCATCCTCCATTTTCGGCATCTCCATCCTCCATCCCTTTGCTCTCTCCATCCTCTCCATCTTCCATCCTCTGCTTTCTCCATCCTCTTCTCTCTCCATCCTCCTTCCTCTGCTCTCTCCGTCCTCCTCCTCTCTCCTTTCTCCATATTCTGCTCTCTCCTCATTCATCCTCTGCTCCTCTCATGCTTCATCCTCTGCACTCTCCATCCTCTGTCTCTCCATCCTCCATCTTTTGCTCTTTCCATCTTATTGCTCCCTCTATCCTCTGCTCTTTTAATCCTCTGCTCTCTCCATCCTCTGCTCTCTCCATCCTCTGCTCTCTCCATCCTCTGCACTCTCCATCCTCTGCACTCTCCATCCACTGCTCTCTCCATCTCTGCTCTCTCCATCCTCTGCTCTCTCCATCCCCATCCTTTGCTCTCTCCATCCTCTGCTCTCTCCATTCTTCATCTTCTGCTTTCTCATCCTCCATCCTCTGCACTCTCCATTTCCATCCCTTGCTCTCTCCATCCTCCATTTCGGCACTCTTCATCTCCATTTCCTTGCTCTCTCCATCCTCTCCATCTGCCATCCTCTGCTCTCACAATCCTCTGCACTCTCCATCTTCCTGCTCTTCCATCGTCTGAACTCTCATCCTCCTGCATCCTCCATTCACTGCTCTCTATCCTCTGCACTCTCCATCCTCCATCCTTTGCTTTCTCCATCATCTACACTCTCCATCCACTGTCCTCTGCTCTCTCATCTCTCTGCACTCTCCATCCTCTTCTCTTTCCATCCTCCTTCATCCTGCTCTCTCCATCCTCCTCCTCTCTCCTTTCTCCATATTCTGCTCTCTCCATCATTCATCCTCTGCTCCCTCCATCCTTCATCCTCTGCACTCTCCATCCTCTGGTCTCTCCATCACCCTGCTCTCTCCATCCTCCATCTTTTGCTCTTTCCATCCTCTGCTCTTTCCATCTTATTGCTCCCTCTATCCTCTGCTCTTTTAATCCTCCTGCTCTCTCCATCCCCTGCACTCTCCATCCTCTGCACTCTCCATCCTCCACTCTCCCATCCTACTGCTTTCTCTATTCTCTATCCTATGCACTCTCTATCCTACTGCTCTCTCAGTCCTCCATCCCCTGCTCTGTTGAACTCTCCAGCCTCCATCCTCTGGTCACTCCATCTTCCTGCTCTCTCCATCCTCAACCCTCCTCTCATCCATCCTCTCTCTCTCGCTCCATCCTTTGCACTCTCCATCCTTCATCCCTGCTCTCTCTCCTTCATCCTCTCTTTCCATCTCCTGCGCTATCCATCCTCCATCCTCTGCTCTCTACATGCTCTGCTTCCCATCTCCATCTCCATCCTCTGCTCCTATGCTCTGCACTTCCATCCTCCTGCTCTCTCTCTTCCTCATCTCTTCTCTTCCTGCATCTTTCCATTCTCCATCCTCTGCTCTCTACATCTTCCTGCTCTCTCCATCATCCTGCTCTCTCCATCCTCCATCTCTTGCTTCTCCATCCTCTGCACTCTCTATCCTCCATCCTCTGCTCTCTCCATCCTCTCTCTCTCTCCTTCCCATATCTCTGCTCTCTCTATCCTCCCATCCTTTACTCTCTCCATCCTCCTCCTCTCTCATTATCCATTCTCTGTTTCTCTCCTAATTTTCATCATCTGCTCTCTCCTCCATCTCTCTGCTCTCTCCATCCTCCTGTTCTATCCATCCTCCATTCATCTCTGCTCTCTCCATCCATCTTCTCCTCCATCCTCTCTCTCCATCCTCCCTCTGCTCTCTCCATCCTCCTTACCTTCCTTCCTCCCCTCTCTCCATCCTCTGCTATCCATCCTCCGCTCTCTCCTCCTTGCTCTCGATCCTCTGCTCCATCCTCCATCCTCTGCTCTCTACATCCTCTGCACTCTCCATCCTCCTACTCTCTCCTTCCTCTGCTCTCTTCATCTTCCTGATTTCTCTCATCCTCCACTCTCTCCATCTTCCTGCTCTCTCCATCCTCCTGCTCTCTCCATCCTCCATCCTCTGCTTCCTCCATCCTCTGCACTCTCCATCCTCCATCCTCTGCTCTCTCCATCCTCCTGCTCTCTTCATTATCCATTCTCTGCTCTCTCAATTTTTCATCCTCTGCACTCTCCATCCTCCATCCTCTACTCTCTATATCTTCTGCATTCTCCATCCTCTGCTCTCAATCCTCTGCACTCTCCATCCTCTGTTCTCTCCATCCTTTGCTCTCTCCATCCTCTGCTCTTTCCATCCTCCATCCTACTGCTCTATCCATCCTCCATCCTCTGCTCTCTCCGTCCTCTGCAGTCTCCATCCTCCTGGTCTCTCTATCCTCCATCCTCTGCTCTATCCATCATCCATCCTTTGATCTCTCCATCCTTCTGCTCTCTCCACCCTTCATCCTCTGCTCTCTCCATCCTCTCCATTCTCCATACTCTGCCCTCCCCATCCACTATCCTGTGCTCTCTCCATCCTTCTGCTCTCTCCATCCTTCTGCTCTCTCCATCCTACTGCTCTCTCCATCCTACTGCTCCCTCCCTCCTACTGCTCTCTCCATCCTCCATTCTTTGATCTCTCCATCCTCTGCTCTCTCCATCCTTCATCCTTTGCTCTCTCCTTTTTCTGCACCCTCTATCCTCCTGCTCTCTCCATCCCCCATCCTCTGCACTTTCCATCCTCAGCTCTCTCCATTCTCCATCTTTTGCTCTTTCCTTCTTCTGCTCTTTCCATCTTACTGCTCCTTCCACCCTCTGCTCTCTCCATCCTCCTGCTCTTTCCATCTTCCTGCTCTCTCCATCCTCTGCACTCTCCATCCTCTGCACTCTCCATCCTGTGCTCTCTCCATCCTCTGCTCTATCCATCATCCATCCTTTGATCTCTCCATCCTTCTGCTCTCTCCACCCTTCATCCTCTGCTCTCTCCATCCTCTCCATTCTCCATACTCTGCCCTCCCCATCCACTATCCTGTGCTCTCTCCATCCTTCTGCTCTCTCCATCCTTCTGCTCTCTCCATCCTACTGCTCTCTCCATCCTACTGCTCCCTCCCTCCTACTGCTCTCTCCATCCTCCATTCTTTGATCTCTCCATCCTCTGCTCTCTCCATCCTTCATCCTTTGCTCTCTCCTTTTCTGCACCCTCTATCCTCCTGCTCCTCCATCCCCCATCCTCTGCACTTTCCATCCTCAGCTCTCTCCATTCTCCATCTTTTGCTCTTTCCTTCTTCTGCTCTTTCCATCTTACTGCTCCTTCCACCCTCTGCTCTCTCCATCCTCCTGCTCTTTCCATCTTCCTGCTCTCTCCATCCTCTGCACTCTCCATCCTCTGCACTCTCCATCCTGTGCTCTCTCCATCCTCTGCTCTATCCATCATCCATCCTTTGATCTCTCCATCCTTCTGCTCTCTCCACCCTTCATCCTCTGCTCTCTCCATCCTCTCCATTCTCCATACTCTGCCCTCCCATCCTTCCTTGCTCTCTCCATCCTTCTGCTCTCTCCATCCTTCTGCTCTCTCCATCCTCTGCTCTTCTCCATCCTACTGCTCCCTCCCTCCTACTGCTCTCTCCATCCTCCATTCTTTGATCTCTCCATCCTCTGCTCTCTCCATCCTTCATCCTTTGCTCTCTCCTTCTTCTGCACCCTCTATCCTCCTGCTCTGCTCCATCCCCCATCCTCTGCACTTTCCATCCTCAGCTCTCTCCATTCTCCCATCTTTTGCTCTTTCCTTCTTCTGCTCTTTCCATCTTACTGCTCCTTCCACCCTCTGCTCTCTCCATCCTCCTGCTCTTTCCATCTTCCTGCTCTTCTCCATCCTCTGCACTCTCCATCCTCTGCACTCTCCATCCTGTGCTCTCTCCATCCTCTGCTCTATCCATCATCCATCCTTTGATCTCTCCATCCTCCTGCTCTCTCTCCACCCTCCATCCTCTGCTCTCTCCATCCTGCATCCTTTGCTCTCTCCATCTTCCTTCCTCTGCACTCTCCATCCTCTGCTCTCTCCATCCTCTCCATTCTCCATACTCTGCCCTCCTCCATCCACTATCCTGTGCTCTCTCCATTCTTCTGCTCTCTTCATCCTCTTGCTCTCTCCATCCTCTCTCTTTTGTACTTTGCATCCTCAGTCCTCTGCTCTCTCCATCTTCCTGCTCTCTTCATCCTCCATCCCTTGCTCTCTCCTTCCTCCATCCTCTGCTCTCTCCATCCTCCTGCTCTCTCCATCTCCTTCCTCTGCACTCTCCATCCTCAATCATCTGCTCTCTCCATCCTCCTGTTCTCTCCTTCCTCTATCCTCTGTGTTCTCCATCATCTATCCTCTGTACTCTCCATCCTCTGCTCTCTCCATCCTCCTGCTCTGTCCATCCTCCATCATCTACTCTCTCCATCTCCTCTTCTCCCATTCTCCATCCTCTGCTCTCTACATCTTCCTGCTCTCTCCATCATCCTGCTCTCTCCATCCTCCATCTCTTGCTTCTCCATCCTCTGCACTCTCTATCCTCCATCCTCTGCTCTCTCCATCCTCCTGCTCTCTCCTTCCCATATCCTCTGCTCTCTCTATCCCCCATCCTTTACTCTCTCCATCCTCCTGCTCTCTTCATTATCCATTCTCTGCTTTCTCAAATTTTCATCATCTGCTCTCTCCATCCTCTGCTCTCTCCATCCTCCTGTTCTATTCATCCTCCATCTTCTGCTCTCTCCATCCTTCATCCTCCTCTCTCTCTCCTCCATCCTCTGCTCTCTCCATCCTCCTACGCTATCCATCCTCCGCTCTCTCCATCCTCTGCATTCTCCAAGCTCCATCCTCCTGCTCTCTCATCTCCATCCTTGCTCTCTACATCCTCTGCACTCTCCATCCTCCTGCTCTCTCCTTCTTGCTCTCTTCATCTTCTGTCTCTCTATCCTCCACTTCTCCATCTTCCTGCTCTCTCCATCCTCCTGCTCTCTCCATCCTCCTCCTCTGCTTCCTCCATCCTTGCATCTCCATCCTCCATCCTCTGCTCTCTCCATCCTCCTGCTCTCTTCATTATCCATTCTCTCTGCTCTCTCCATTTCATCCTCTGCACTCTCATCCTCCATCCTCTGCTCTCTTATCTTCTGCATTCTCCATCCTCTGCTCTCAATCCTTCTGCACTCTCATCCTCTGTCTCTCCATCCTTGCTCTCTCCATCCTCTGCTCTTCCATCCTCATCCTACTGCTCTATCCATCCTCCATCCTCTGCTCTCTCCGTCCTCTGCAGTCTCCATCCTCCTGTCTCTCTATCCTCCATCCTCTGCTCTATCCATCATCCATCCTTTGATCTCTCCATCCTTCTGCTCTCTCACCCTTCATCCTCTGCTCTCTCCATCCTCTCTCATTCTCCATACTCTGCTCCCTCCTCCATCCACTATCCTGTGCTCTCTCCATCCTCTCTCTCTCTCCATCCTTCTACTCTCTCCATCCTACTGCTCTCTCCATCCTCTTGCTCCCTCCCCTCCTACTGCTCTCTCCATCCTCCTTTCTTTATCCTCCATCCTCTGCTCTCTCCATCCTTCATCCTTGCTCTCTCCTCTCTGCACCCTCTATCCTCCTGCTCTCTCCATCCCCCATCCTCTGCACTTCCATCCTCAGCTCTCTCCATTCCTCTCATCTTCTTGCTCTTTCCTCTTCTCTCCATCCTCTGCTCTCTACTCCTCTGCACTCTCCATCCTCCTGCTCTCTCCTTCCTCTGCTCTCTTCATCTTCTGATTTCTCTTCCTCCACTCTCTCCATCTTCCTGCTCTCTCGCTCTTTCCATCTTACTGCTCCTTCCACCCTCTGCTCTCTCCATCCTCCTGCTCTTTCCATCTTCCTGCTCTCTCCATCCTCTGCACTCTCCATCCTCTGCACTCTCCATCCTGTGCTCTCTCCATCCTCTGCTCTATCCATCATCCATCCTTTGATCTCTCCATCCTCCTGCTCTCTCCACCCTCCATCCTCTGCTCTCTCCATCCTGCATCCTTTGCTCTCTCCATCTTCCTTCCTCTGCACTCTCCATCCTCTGCTCTCTCCATCCTCTCCATTCTCCATACTCTGCCCTCCCCATCCACTATCCTGTGCTCTCTCCATTCTTCTGCTCTCTTCATCCTCTTGCTCTCTCCATCCTCTCTCTCTTTTGTACTTTGCATCCTCAGTCCTCTGCTCTCTCCATCTTCCTGCTCTCTTCATCCTCCATCCCTTGCTCTTCTCCTCCTCTCCCTCCTCTGCTCTCTCCATCCTCCTGCTCTCTCCATCCTCCTTCCTCTGCACTCTCCATCCTCAATCGTCTGCTCTCTCCATCCTCCTGTTCTCTCCTTCCTCTATCCTCTGTGTTCTCCATCATCTATCCTCTGTACTCTCCATCCTCTGCTCTCTCCATCCTCCTGCTCTGTCCATCCTCCATCCTCTACTCTCTCCATCCTCCTTCTCTCCATTCTCCATCCTCTACTTTCCCCATCCTTCATTCTCTGCTCCCTCCATCCTCTATCCTATGCACTCTCCATCCTCTGCTCTCTCCATCTCCCTGCTTTCTCCATCCTCTATCCTCTGCACTTTCCATCTTCTGCTCTCTCCACCCTCCTGCTCTCTCCATATTCCATCCTATGCTCTCTCCATCCTCCATCCTGTGCTCTCTCCATCCTCCTACACTCTCCATCCTCTGCTCTCTCCATCCTCCTGCTCTGTCCATCCTCCATCCTCTGCTCTCTCCATCTTCTGCTCTCTCCATCTTCAATCCTCTGCTCTTTCCATCCTCCTGCTCTCTCCATCCTCCTCTATTCTCTGCATTATCCATTCTCTATCCTCTGTGCTCTACATCCCTGCTCTCTCTCATCCTCCTTCCTCTGCACTCTCAATCCTCAATCCTCTGCTCTCTCCTTACTCCTGCTCTCTTCATCCTCCATCTTCTGCACTATCCTCCATCCTCTGCACTTTCCTTCTCTGCTCTCTCCTTTCTCCTGCTCTCTCCATCCTTTATCCTCTGCTCCCTCCATCCTCTGCACTCTCAATCATCTGCGCTCTTCATCCTCTATCCCTTGCTCTCTCCATCCTCTGCACTCTGCTTCCTCCATCCTCTGTTCTCTCCATCTTCAATCCTCTGCTCTCTCCATCCTCTACTCTCTCCATCCTACTGCTCTCTCCATCTTCCATCCTCTGCACTCTCCATCCTCAATCCTCTGCTCTCTCCATCCTCCATCTTCTGCATTCTTTATTCTCCGTCCTCCTGCTCTCTCTCTCCTCCATCCTCTGCTCTCTACATCCTCTGCTTTCTCCATCCACCTTCCTCTGCTCTCTCCATCTTCCTGATCTCTCCATCCTACTGCTCTCTCCATCCTTTATCCTCTACTCCCTCCATCCTCTGCACTCTCCTTCCTCTGCTCTCTTCATCCTCCATCTTCTGCACTCTCCTTCCTCCATCCTCTGCACTCTCCTTCCTCTGCTCTCTCCTTTCTCCTGCTCTCTCCATCACCCTGCTCTCTCCATCCTTTATCCTTTACTCCCTCCATCCTCTGCACTCTCCATCCTCTGCTCTCTTCATCCTCCATCCCTTGCTCTCTCCATCCTCTGCACTCTGCATCCTCCATCCTCTGCACTCTGCATCTTCCATCCTCTGCTCTCTCCATCCTCTACTCTCTCCATCCTCTACTCTCTCTCTCCTCCATCCTCTGCTCTCTACATCCTCTGCACTCTCTATCCATCATCCTCTGCTCTTTCCATCTTCCTGATCTCTCCATCCTCCATCCCTTGCTCTCTCTATCCTCCATCCTCTGCACTCTCCATCCGTTGAACTCTCCAGCCTCCATCCTCTGGTCACTCCATCTTCCTGCTCTCTCCATCCTCCACACTCTCCATCCTCAATCCTCTGCTCCCTCCATCCTCCTGCTCTCCCCATCCTTTGCACTCTCCATCCTTCATCCTCCTGCTCTCTCTCCTTCATCCTCTGCTCTTTCCATCCTCCTGCGCTATCCATCCTCCATCCTCTGCTCTCTACATGCTCTGCATTCCCCATGCTCCATCCTCCATCCTCTGCTCTCTATATCCTCTGCACTCTCCATCCTCCTGCTCTCTCCTTCCTCTGATCTCTTCATCTTCCTGATCTTTCCATTCTCCATCCTCTGCTCTCTACATCTTCCTGCTCTCTCCATCATCCTGCTCTCTCCATCCTCCATCTCTTGCTTCCTCCATCCCTGCACTCTCTATCCTCCATCCTCTGCTCTCTCCATCCTCCTGCTCTCTCCTTCCCATATCCTCTGCTCTCTCTATCCCCCATCCTTTACTCTCTCCATCCTCCTGCTCTCTTCATTATCCATTCTCTGCTTTCTCAAATTTTCATCATCTGCTCTCTCCATCCTCTGCTCTCTCCATCCTCCTGTTCTATCCATCCTCCATCTTCTGCTCTCTCCATCCTTCATCCTCCTGCTCTCTCTCCTCCATCCTCTGCTCTCTCCATCCTCCTACGCTATCCATCCTCCGCTCTCTTCATCCTCTGCATTCTCCAAGCTCCATCCTCCTGCTCTCTCCTCCTCCATCCTCTGCTCTCTCCATCCTCCTACGCTATCCATCCTCCGCTCTCTCTCCATCCTCTGCATTCTCCAAGCTCCATCCTCCTGCTCTCTCTATCCTCCATCCTCCTGCTCTCTCCTTCCTCTGATCTCTTCATCTTCCTGATCTTTCTATTCTCCATCCTCTGCTCTCTACATCTTCCTGCTCTCTCCATCATCCTGCTCTCTCCATCCTCCATCTCTTGCTTCCTCCATCCTCTGCACTCTCTATCCTCCATCTCTGCTCTCTCCATCCTCCTGCTCTCTCCTTCCCATATCCTCTGCTCTCTCTATCCCCCATCCTTTACTCTCTCCATCCTCCTGCTCTCTTCATTATCCATTCTCTGCTTTCTCAAATTTTCATCATCTGCTCTCTCCATCCTCTGCTCTCTCCATCCTCCTGTTCTATCCATCCTCCATCTTCATCCTCCTGCTCTCTCTCCCTCCATCATCTGCTCTCTCCATCCTCCTACGCTATCCATCCTCTGCTCTCTCCATCCTCTGCATTCTCCAAGCTCCATCCTCCTGCTCTCTCTATCCTCCATCCTCTGCACTCTCCATCCTCCTGCTCTCTCCTTCCTCTGCTCTCTTCATCTTCCTGATTTCTCTATCCTCCACTCTCTCCATCTTCCTGCTCTCTCCATCCTCCTGCTCTCTCCATCCTCCATCCTCTGCTTCCTCCATCCTCTGCACTCTCCATCCTCCATCCTCTGCTCTCTCCATCCTCCTGCTCTCTTCATTATCCATTCTCTGCTCTCTCAATTTTTCATCCTCTGCACTCTCCATCCTCCATCCTCTGCTCTCTATATCTTCTGCATTCTCCATCCTCTGCTCTCAATCCTCTGCTCTCTCCATCCTCTGTTCTCTCCATCCTTTGCTCTCTCCATCCTCTGCTCTTTCCATCCTCCATCCTACTGCTCTATCCATCCTCCATCCTCTGCTCTCTCTGTCCTCTGCAGTCTCCATCCTCCTGGTTTCTCTATCCTCCATCCTCTGCTCTCTACATCCTCTGCACTCTCCATCCCCTTCCTCTGCTCTCTCCCTCCTCCTACTCTCTCCATCATCCTGCTCTCTCCATCCTCCATCTTCTGCTTCCTCCATCCTCTGCTCTCCTCATCCCTATCCTCTGCTCCCTCTATCCCCCATCCTCTGCTTTCTCCATCCTTCTGCTCTCTTCATTATCCATTCTCTGCTCTCTCAATTTGTCATCCTCTGCATTCTCTGCTCTCCATCCTGTGCTCTCTCCATCCTACATCCTCTGCTATCTCCATCCTCTGCACTTTCCATCCTCCATCCTCTGCTCTCTCCATATTCCTGATATCTCCATCTTCCATCCTTTGCTCTATCCATCTTCTGCTCTCTCCATCCTCTGCACTTTCTATCCTCTGCTCTCTTCATCCTCCATCCTCTGCTCTGTCCATCCTCCATCCTCTGCTCTCTCCTTCCATCCTCTGCTCTCTCCTTCTTACATCCTCTGCTCTCTCCTTCTTACATCCTCTGCTCTCTCCATCCTCCTGCACTCACCATCCTCTATCCTCTGCTCTCTTCATCCTTCTGCTCGCTCCATTTTCTGATCTCTCCATCCTCCTGCTCTCTCCATCCTGCATCCTCTTCTCTCATCATCCTCCTGCTCTCTTCATCCTCCATCCTCAGCACTTTCCATCCTTCTCCATCCTCCTGCTCTCTTCATCCTTCTGCTCTCTCCATCTTCTATCCTCTGCTTTCTCTATCCCCCCATGCATCCTTCATCCCTGTGTACAGCCTGCTGCCCTCTGAACCCCTCTCTCACATACCCTGCACCCCTCTTGTCCATCTTCTCCAGCTTCTTGATTGATATTTTGCTCCTTCCTTCTCGCTGGGCAAAACTCCATGGCTTCACCCATCTGAGTCACATGTCCATGACGTCAACTCAGGTTCTCTTGCTCCAGTAGCCGGTAATAAGGGTATTTTCTTTGCTGGGTAGGAGTGTATGTGTTCATCCTCTGCCGCTGCAGCGCTAACACCTCGAATTCACATCTGAGCTGCGAACCCCTGATGATTTTACTGTACAGTGCGGAGGGGCCCTTCCTGCGTGTGAGTGAAGCAAGTGAGTCCAAGGGGCGAGGCCTTCCGGGGCTTTACCCGGGACCCCAGCAGGCCCGACCGACACTGCACTACTCCATTATTGAGCCTGCTAGTCCACCTTACTCCCCAAACCCCTTCCCAGTTCCCCATCCTTCACATCCAACCTACTTCACAATTGCAAACTCACGTGCCTCCACCGTCATCGTAGACCAATCACTATATTTTTAATTGATGCATAGAAACACGGACACCCAGTGCAATTATTCGTATTTCCGCTTTGCAAATTGTATTAATACCTATGTCATTATGTTTGACAATTTCTGTAAAATAGGACCTTGTGAAAAGCCGAGGTCGGTCGAAACGTTAGATCAGTGTACTAATACTATGTAACAATAAAGAGGACGCGTTTTTTCACTTGCAACTTGTGATTATAATTTTTTCTGAATTGGTATACCCAAATACCCCTACTGATTGGTTCACGTTGGGAGCTGTGGTGATGTGGCCCCTGGCCGGGGGCATCACACGGGTTATTGGTGCAGGTCTCTGTTCACATGGGCCGGTTTTCCTGTGTGTGTGCTGTGTGAAACCTGTCTGGTGTACAGTGGGTTAACAGCTTAAGGGTTTTCATAAGCTGAGTAAACCAGCTGAGTGTGAGTGCTAAAGTTCTGAGAGATTCATGAGCCTAATGAGCGGCTGAACCTGTATGTATGAGTGCTTTGCTGGGCTAAACCTGAATGGTGCACATCTGAGGTCTGTGTGTGAGTGAGATGTGCTGATTGACTCACTGGGTTGCAGCTGTGGGTGAGGCAGCCTGGATAAGAACCTGCCAGGTGTCTGAATGAGACAGAGGACGATGGGAGTCATAGCAGTCCAGACCACTGCCATGTGAGGACGTGCTGGAAGTGATTTGTCCCCGGTGGGGGAAGTGAAGGGAGTCTGCCAGCTCCATGCCGGTGCACCTGATGTGTGCATGCCAGCCAGTGATGAGGACCAAAGACAGCTCAAGGGCCAAGCGGTCATATGTGGGATATGAGAGACAGACGACGGCTCAAGGGCCAGGCGGTCATAGGTATAGCCGACTTTGGGACTGACTGTGCTAGTCGTGATATGGTCCCGTTGACTATGTGTGAAGGTGTATGTGTAATCACAAGGGCGTATGTATAATTACCCTGTGTGATAAGTGACTGGGTGACTCATAGTGGTGTATGGAAAAGTACCATATGATGTATCCAGGTGTGAAGGTCAGGCGGCCGTAACCGCCATTGGGTCCGACTGGGTAGTCGTGAGAAGGACCCGTTGAAAGTGTAACATACATGATGACTTATGCAAAAGTGCCATGTTTGATGTGTATGATGCAGTGTGGGCTGAGACTCCCTAGGGGTAGGTTGAGAATCCCTACAGCAGAATGGGGAAAGATCCCTGTCAGGGTGTTAGGCAGAGGTAACCGCCATTGGGACCGACAATAGGTCATGATATGGTCCCATTGATTCTCATGTGAATGTAATGTAATGTCATTTGATGTACTAATGTGTACGTTATGTCATATGAAAATGTAAATTTGGTGTTATGTTGTATGTGATGAAAGCAATTTATGACAGAAAAACAATAAATCCTCTGGTTATGTTCCGTTACAATGTAGTCGCTGATGTCATTCCCCCGTGCCAAGTGGGTTCCCCAGGGTCGCTACCTCACAGGGCATACACTTTGTGTACACTCAGCCTTCCCAAGGGACCAGTGATCACGAGGTGTTGCCTTCTCCCCTCGGAGTCATGCTCCTCTAGCATCACCGAGTGATTAAAGCTTCTGCTTATTAAGATTAGAGATGAGCCACCACCTAACTATTCGAATTCAGTTCAATTCGCTGAATTAGGGTGTATTCAATGAATTTTTCTTCGAATGTTCGTCGAACAACGTCGAACCCCATTGGAATTAATGGCAGGCTACAACAGACTTTAAATTCACAAATGGATGAGTTATAGGGGGAAAGTGGCAGTAGTTTTCTACATTAAGTAAAGGTGGAGGAGTAAAGGGAGGATGAGGCACAGGTACAGGCATGTCACACCCTGCTCAAATCATGTACCACACAGCAAGGGGACCCCAACAAGAGTTCTCAGTCTTCTGAAAGGGTCAGACCACAGCAAAATGGCATCAATTGTCTCAGACTGAAAAATTGCTGAATGGCTCAGCCTGCATGCATGGCACAGGGTGTGGAAAAGGACCTGGCCTAGCATTTCAAGGTTAAACATTGCTCACTAGCTATAAGCTTTGTGGAGTATTACAGGAAAAACAAGTCAGGTAGGTCAGTGACCTGTTTAGGCCTACTGGTCTGGATAAACTGAAAGCTTATGCAAGCACTCACATCAATTTTATGCCCCGCTACACACAGGTGGGGAGCACTATCAGTTTCGTGGAGTATTACTGAAAAAACTAGTCAGGTAGGTCAGTGACCTGTTTAGGTCTAGTCAGCGGGATAAACTGAAAGCTCATGCAAGCGCTCCCATCAATTAGTTATAAGAGAAAAGAAGCATGTAAAGCATGTAGGCATCAAGTATATCAACCCAAGGTTGCTAAAAAGAAAATATTATACTCCAATAAACAGTAATGATATAGATAACGTTCCTTAGTCAGGGGGCTTCCTCTGACCCCTAAGGAAGCCCCCTGTTGAGGAGCGACATGTGTAGGGTGGGGGATCCGCTCCCAACCTGCCACCATAGTCCACCGCACGTTCTGGTAATAATGGACACTGCTTTTTCATGATTGCTGTTTGTGATTTTTCTGTCTTGTTGTGCCATCATGTTTGCCTTTATTATGGACAATATTCTAGCCTAAGGAACTTTATCTATATCATTACTGTTTATTGGAGTATGATATTTGCTTTTTAGCAACCTTGGATTGATATACTTGATGGCACATCACTCTCTATTTGTAAACTGTGACAGTATTATTTGACTGGCAATTGTGTACTTTTTGAATGACACCTGATTCTCTATTACACAGTGTCAGGGCTGGACTGGGACCAAAAAGCAGCCCTGGAAAACAAGCCCCACCAGCCCACATACTATAACACCCATCAGCCTCGATCAGTGAAATTTGCTTTTACGTTGTCATGACCTCATCACTTTCGCAGGCTGCTTTCACATCAGCGGTAAACTGATGTTTGCGGCCAATCCAGCAGGTGGCAACGCATCTGCTGGATCAGCCGACTTGCAGCCCAGATGCGGCAAGCCCATGCATTGTGTACGGCAAGTGCTGTTCTGCCAGGTCCGGCAGATCCACCACTTGCGGCGGTGAAACCCCCCCCACCGCTTACAGCCACGTTTCTTGGGATCGTGGGGTCCCAGTGGTCAGATCCAGATCGAAGGGCAAGTCACCATCTATACAGAAGAGACTTCCATATTGGGGACAATTAATTTCAACAACAGTTAAATGCTGAAAATCAAAGTCCAATACCACCTCTGACAACTGGACAGGAGAAGTAGTACTGTGCAGTGTATATATACAGAATAATACAGATACTGAGGATTACACCCAGTATACAGGACAGGAGAAGTGGTACTGTCCAGTGTATATATACAGAATAATACAGATACTGAGGATTACACCCAGTATACAGGACAGGAGAAGTGGTACTGTCCAGTGTATATATACAGAATAATACAGATACTGAGGATTACACCCAGTATACAGGACAGGAGAAGTGTTACTGTGCAGTGTATATATACAGAATAATACAGATACTGAGGATTACACCCAGTATACAGGACAGGAGAAGTGGTACTGTCCAGTGTATATATACAGAATAATACAGATACTGAGGATTACACCCAGTATACAGGACAGGAGAAGTGGTACTGTGCAGAGTATATATACAGAATAATACAGATACTGAGGATTACACCCAGTATACAGGACAGGAGAAGCGGTACTGGCCAGTGTATATATACAGAATAATACAGATACTGAGTATTACACCCAGGATACAGGACAGGAGAAGTGGTACTGTGCAGTGTGTATATATACAGAATAATACAGATACTGAGGATTACACCCAGTATACAGGACAGGACAAGTGGTACTGTGCAGTGTATATATACAGAATAATACAGATACTGAGGATTACACCCTGTATACAGGACAGGAGAAGTGGTACTGTGCAGTGTTTATACACAGAATAATACAGATACTAAGGATTACACCCAGTATACAGGACAGGAGAAGTGGTACTGTGCAGTGTGTATATACAGAATAATACAGATACTGAGGATTACACCCAGTATACAGGACAGGAGAAGTGGTACTGTGCAGAGTATATATACAGAATAATACAGATACTAAGGATTACACCCAGTATACAGGACATGAGAAGTGGTACTGTGCAGTGTATATATACAGAATAATACAGATATTGAGGATTACACCCAGTATACAGGACAGGAGAAGTGGTACTGTGCAGTGTATATATACAGAATAATACAGATACTGAGGATTACACCCAGTATACAGGACAGGAAAAGTGGTACTGTGCAGAGTATATATACAGAATAATATAGATACTAAGGATTACACCCAGTATACAGGACATGAGAAGTGGTACTTTGCAGTGTATATATACAGGATAATACAGATACTGAGGATTACACCCAGTATACAGGACAGGAGAAGTGGTACTGTGCAGTGTATATATACAGAATAATACAGATACTGAGGATTACACCCAGTATACAGGACAGGAGAAGTGGTACTGTGCAGAGTATATATACAGAATAATACAGATATTGAGGATTACACCCAGTAACCAGGACAGGAGAAGTGGTGCTGTGCAGTGTATATATACAGAATACTACAGATACTGAGGATTACACCCAGTAACCAGGACAGGAGAAGTGCTACTGTACTGTGTATATATACAGAATAATACAGATACTGAGGATTACACCCAGTATACAGGACAGGAGAAGTGGTACTGTGCAGTGTATATATACAGAATAATACAGATACTGAGGATTACACCCAGTGTACAGGACAGGAGAAGTGGTGCTGTGCAGTGTGTATATACAGAATAATACAGATACTGAGGATTACACCCAGTATACAGGACAGGAGAAGTGGTACTGTGCAGTGTGTATTTACAGAATAATACAGATACTGAGGATTACACCCAGTATACAGAACAGGAGAAGTGGTACTGTGCAGTGTATATATACAGAATAATACAGATACTGAGGATTACACCCAGTATACAGGACAGAAGAAGTGGTACTGTGCAGTGTATATATACAGAATAATACAGATACTGAGGATTACACTCAGTATACAGGACAGGAGAAGTGGTACTGTGCAGTGTATATATGCAGAATAATACAGATACTGAGGATTACACCCAGTATACAGGACAGTAGAAGTGGTACTGTGCAGTGTATACATACAGAATACAGATACTGAGGATTACACTCAGTAGACAGGAGAATTATACCCAGCATACCCAGGAGGCTGTGCTTTATAGATAGGATGCTGTGGTATATAGATAGCCAAGACTCAGCCTGATCCTAAAGATGGGAAAAGATGAAAGGTGGAGGCAAAAAAGTCCAGTTCTGGACGCAGAGAGAACAGAATTCATGGAGACACCGGGAAGAACACAAAGAGAACTCTCAGGAAAATTTTCTGTTGCTGCACATTACAGACTGCGGGCCGTATACACAACACAGACTGTCCGCTGAGTACACACAAGAAGCTGCCTGCTGTATACACATTACACAATGCGGGCTCTGGGCACGTTACACAGTGCGGACTCTGGGCACGTTACACGCTGCGGGCACTGGGCACGTTACACGCTGAGGGCTCTGGGCTCGTTACACGCTGCGGACTCTGGGCTCGTTACACGCTGCGGACTCTGGGCTCGTTACACGCTGCGGACTCTGGGCTCGTTACACGCTGCGGACTCTGGGCTTGTTACACGCTGCGGACTCTGGGCTCGTTACACGCTGTTGGACTCTACCTGGGCTCGCTTTACATGCTGCGGACTCTGGGCTCGTTACACGCTGTGGACTCTGGGCACGTTACACGCTGTGGACTCTGGGCACGTTACACGCTGTGGACTCTGGGCTCGTTACACGCTGTGGACTCTGGGCACATCTGAGACTGTTGGTTATATCTTGCATACACAGCACTATACTGTATATACAGGTCCACACTATATATACACAGTATATAGGCACACTAGTACAGCATGTAGTGTGGACCTGTATATACTGTATAGTGTTGTGTAGAGACAGAGAGACACACAGACAGACACTGTCAAACACACAGAGACACTCAGACAGACAGAACAACACTCAGAAAGACACATACAGACATGATACTCACATATACCAGAAGGACCTGTGAAGATGTCACATGGAGGGGAGGCATCAGGGGTCACATGATCATCTCAGAGAGAGATCAGGAATGTGATGAAGCTGGTGGGAGGGCTTGGGACCTGCCCCTGTCATCCTGATTGCTGAGAGAAGGGCACTGCTTTGGGGAAATGGCCCCGCCCCCTTCGCGTCCTTGGCCCCGCCCCCTGCATGCCGTGGCCGCTCGGTGACAGATTTAAAGCAATGCTGAGGCAGGAGGAGCGGGCGGCCCACCCGCACCCCACAAGTGGGCGGCCCATAGGGAAAAGTCCCGCCCCTCCCGCCTGTCAGTCCTGGCCTGCACAGTGTCCATTTATAACTTGGCAGCTCTTGGGTTGCTGGATTTCTTTATGCAGGTTTCTGCTTTTTAAATCTTTTTAAAAGTGATTTGTTTTGCAACTTTATACACACTATAATAATAAAAATCTTTGATTCACATATATGGCTTGATCCCAATCCATTTTACACGCTTCTTTTCTCTTATAACTAAGGGTTTGTTCAGCGTGGGATTGGTTGATCCTTTTAGCGCTACTCAAACAAAACCCTCTCTTTAGCGCTCCCATCAATGTTATGCCCTGCCACGCACAGATGGGACAACTATCAGTTTCATGGAGTATTATAAAAAAACTAGTCAGTTAGGTCAGTGACCTGTTCACAAGAAAAAGACCAGAGAGAGCTTTATTGATCCGTGCTGCTGTCCCTGAGGGCATATCCCTGAGAAAGGTGCAAGGTCTGTACCGAAACGCGTTGGATGGCAATACTGATGGAATAAAGAAGCAGCTTGCATACTCTTGGCTTCCCTGGCATTTATTCAGGTATGGTGGGATGGCAGCGTGGATCAATAAAGCACGGTCTCTCTCTGGTCTTTTTCTTTGATACCTCACCACTATTACGTGGGAGTGTGAATCCAGCAGCAGCTGTCTGAGCTAATTTACCAGTTGTAGGGAAACACAACTGGATCAGGTGAGCACATACACCTATGACGGTACTACCTGTTGTGAATTCTGCTTGTCGGGTTCCTCCTATGGTTGTGGCTGGTAATACAGTTGATCCTGGTTTGCATTCTTGGTCAGGTGAATTGGATAATTGGAATTCAGACTGGGGTATTTAGGTTTTCAGGATTTCCTCAGTCCTTGCTAGTTGTCAATTGTTCCTGGAGGTGTTTCACCTCTGACTGGTCTCTTCCTGCCCTGCTGCAAAACTTCCAAGCTAAGTGAATGGTTTTGTTTTCTTGTGGCACACATGCTGCGTGCTTGTTTTGGAATTGTCTATTTCTGCTCAGAGTTGTGGTTTTTGTGGATATTTGGTTTGCATGTCTGTCTTAACCTGCTCTCTGTTAGGAAGTTTTCTTCCTAGGATTTAAGTGCTATTCATTGGTTATTGGCTTGTTCAGCTTTTGATTGTGTCTGAATATATTTTGCATAGTTGGATTCATAGGGGTTCCGCAGATTTAGAGGGCGCTGGGTCTTGCGTAGACTCAGGGGTATTTTTGTATTATCTACTGTGGATATTTTTTAAAGGATTTTTATGCTGACTGCAATAGTATTCTGTCCTGCCTTTATCTATCTAGTTAGAGTGGCCTCATTTTGCTAAATTCTGTTTTCTGCCTGAGTGTGTCTTCTCCTCTCTTACAGTCAATATTTGTAGGGGGTTTTCTATCCTTTGGGGGTTCTGCTCTGAGGCAAGATAGAATCCTGTTTCTATCTTTAGGGGTAGCTAGTTCTCCGGCCATGCTGAGGTGTCTAGGGTATGGTTAGTCACATCCCACGGCTACTTCTAGTTGCGGGGTTAGGTCAGGAACTGCGGTCAGTATAGGTACTACTTACTCCTGTGAAAGATATTCATCCGGCTCCAAGGTCACCGGATCATAATAACTACCTTATCCGTAAAACGATAAGACCCATTTGCGCCTCTTTCTCTCCCTCTTTTTTTTTCTATAGAATGACCTGTTTAGACCTAGTGGGCCGGATAAACTGAAAGCTCATGCAAGTGCTCACATCAATGTTATGCCCTGCCACACACAAGTGAGACAACTATAATTTTCGTGGAATATTACCGGAAAAACTAGTCAGGTCAGTCAGTTACATGTTTAGGCCTAGTGGGTCAGATTAGCTCAATGCTCATGCAAGCGCTTTCATTCAAAGTTATGCCCCGCCACACCCCGCCACACACCGGTGGGACAACCATCAGTTTCGTGGTGTACTACAGGATATAACAGAGAAGTAGGTCAGTGTCCTGTTTAGGCCTAGTGGGCCAGATAAACTGAAAACTCATGCAAGTACTCCCATCAATATTATGCCCTCCCACACACAGGTGGAACAACTATCAGTTTCGTGGAGTACTACAGGAAATAACAGAGAGGTAGCTAAGCGACCTGTTTAGGCCTCGTGGGCCAGATAAAATGGCAGCTCATGCAAGAGCTCCTATCAATTTTATGCTCCTCGAAACACAGGTAGGGCCACTGTCAGTTTTGTGTAGTATTATTGAAAGAACTAGTCAGGTAGGTCAGTGAGCTGTTTAGGACTAGTGGGCCGGATAAACTCAAAGCTCATATGCAAGCGCTCCCATCAATGTTAGGCCCCCCACACACAGTTGGGACAACTATCAGTTTTGTGGAATATTACAGGAAATAATTAAGAGGTATGTCAGTGAATATGTTAATTACGTTAATTGCGTGTGCCTTAAGCCCCGTCACACTAAACTGCTGAGTCACAAATTTTGTGATGCAACAGCAACCTCAACAGCGATCTCGCTTTCTGTGACATGTAGCAGCGATCAGGTCCCTGCTGTGAGATCACTGTTCGTTACAAACTGTTCTGGACCATTTTTTGGTCATCGGGCTCCTGCTGGGCAGCGTGCATCGCTGTGTTTGACAGGGACAACGACCAATGATTTCAATACTACGCCCGAGAGTGACAGGGTCGCAACGACCGCTGTATCGTTACTGCATCACTGGTGAGATCTGACTGTTTGACATCTCACCAGCGATCACTTAAGGACGGCCAGGTCGGATCGCTGTCGGGATCGCTGGTGCATCGCCAAGTGTGACGGTACCCTTAGTTTTAGTTAATTAGTCCAGTTGTTTGTTAGTGGACTTTCAGTGCTAGTAATATAAAATTAAAATATTTTTCCTCCGGGGTTACATTCATAAGATTATAAAAATTAATTTACACAGTTAAAAAATATATTTGCACAATTAAATTATTCCTATAGAGTCATAGGCGAGATAATAAATTTCATTAAAAAGGATAATTGTTTAAAAATAAAAAATACCGTAAATTATTTACGAGTAGTTTGAGTATTTTCTTTCTATTATTCAGCCCTCTGTGACGAAATGGACACCTTTAATGTATAACCTATGAGGATTTCTTATTTTTCCAGACAATATTGTATTTTGGTTCATGGGTTAGGCTGCTTTCACATTGCGTATTTTTTCCTGTCTGTGGTATCCTACTTTTTGTAGATCCCACAGACAAGAAAGGACACAACAGGAGGTAACCTATTTCAGTTTCTGGATCCGTGATTATCACGGGTCCGGACACAGAATGAGCTGTACAGGGTAATTTCACTTCCGCAATGTATATATACATTGAGGAAGTGAAATTAGATGGTTAGGAGCGATTTTAATGTACTGAGCATGCTCAATGCACTAAAATCGGGTCCGAGAAATCATCCGATCTTATCTCGGACCTGTGCTCTATAGGCCCCCATGTTATGGGCCATGGATCATATTGGATCCAATTCGTTCAAATTGGATCCACTGTGCCCAAAATCGGAGCAGTCTCTGATTTTGGGTACTGCAAAAAATCGGACCAAATCGGATTCGACAAAATCGGATGGCAATTAGGCCAAATCTGATGCGATCCGATCCCCATAGGGATACATGGGTGCCAAATCGGATCCGTGGCTGCCCGTTTTACAACGGACAGCCATGGATGGTAAAAATATGCAGTGTGAAACCAGCCTTACACTAGATTTCTAGGAGCCTGCTAGTATTTAAAATAGGTAATGTAATCATCTTGACTCTTTGTATTGTATGTTATTCCCACCTTGTGATTAGCAACTAATTGTAAATACAAGTCTTGTAGAGGTTTAGTGATGTGGACTTATGTAATGCAATTATCTCTCTTCAGTAAGGTCAAAGAAACTTAATCCTGTTAGAATGCCATTGTATTACAATGTGGACTGTTGACTATGTAGATTGCTTTAGCCACCATTGTTTGTGGTCAGGGTGTAACACTAAATGTCTAAATGTCTATACTAAACCCTCCTTGACCCCTCTTTGTCAATCATCATTTAAATGATGATTATCCAGGCAGGTTGAAAGCGGGCCAATGAAAAGAAAGTCTTATTCCACCAATCGTGACGTCCCCAATATCCTGCACTGAGGGCTCAGGTATATATGGAGGCCTGTTCATTAACCAGGGTGATGGCAGATTGGATACAGGCAGCTAATCTAGGATCTTCGGATCCGATTGGCCGGCCATAACCCCAGGCCTAGGCATTTCGGTGCTGACCGAGTGGATCAGAACCTGGATTATAAAACCACAAGGACTTTAGCATCGGATTCGGCTGTGATGACAAAGACTGCATAAGGAAACAACCCAGGTTGGGACAATCCAGTCACCTGGCTACAGACTTTGCTGTGCTATATTCTAATCCCTGGTGAGCCAGCGGAGTGGTGAGACTCTGTTGCCTGTTACATTTTATGTTTTGCTGGTTATGTGTTATACAGTCATATGAAAATGTTTGGGCACCCCTCTTAATCTTACTCTTTTTTTTTGTTTAAAATTGTTTTTTTTGCAACAACTATTTCAGTGTGATATATGTGATAACTGATGGATACAGTAATATTTCAGGTTTGAAATGAGGTTTATTGTACTAACCAAAAATGTGAAATATGCATTATTTCAAAATTTGACAGGTGTCAAAGTATGGGCACCCTTCTGATTTTCATGATTTGAATACTCCTAACTACTTTTTACTGACTTACTGAAGCACTAAATTGGTTTGGTAACCTCATTGAGCTTTGTACTTCATAGCCTGGTGTATCGAATCATGAGAAAAGCTATTTCAGGTGTCCACTTGCAAGTTGTTCTCCTAGTTGCATCTTCTCTGAGGAGTGGCATCATGGGCTCCTCAAAACAGCTCTCAAATGATCTGAAAAAAAAGATTGTTCAACATAGTTGTTCAGGGGAAGAATACAAAAAGTTGTCTCAGAGATTTAACCTGTCAGTTTCCATTGTGAGGAACATAGTAAGGAAATGGAAGACCACAGGGACAGTTCTTGTAAAGGTCAGAAGTGGCAGGCCAATAAAAATATCACAAAGGCAGAGAAGAAGAATGGTGAGAACAGTCAAGAACAATCCACAGACCACATCCAAAGACCTGCAGCATCATCTTGCTGCAGATGTTGTCACTGTGCATCGGTCAACAATACAGTACACACTGCACAAGGTGAAGCTGTATGGGAGAGTGATGCGGAAGAAGCCGTTTCTGCATGCACGCCACAAACAGTCGCCTGAGGTATGCAAAAGCACATTTGGAGAAGCCAGTTTCATTTTGGAAGAAGGTCCTGTGGACTGATGAAACAAAGATTGAGTTGTTTGGTCATACAACAAGGCGTTATGCATGGCGCCACAAAAACACAGCATTCCAAGAAAAACACTTGCTACCCACTGTCAAATTTGAGGGAGGGTCCATCATGCTTTGTGGCTGTGTGGCCAATGACAGCACCGGGAATCTTATTAAAGTTGAGGGTCGCATGGATTCAACTCAGTATCAGCAGATTCTTGAGAATAATGTTCAAGAATCAGTGTCAAAGTTGAAGTTACGCCGGGGATGGATCTTTCAGCAAGACAATGATCCAAAACACCACTCCAAATCTACTCAGGCATTCATGCAGAGGAACAATTACAATGTTCTGGAATGGCCATCCCAGTCCCCACACCTGAATATCATTGAACATCTGTGGGATGTTTTGAAGCTGGAATTGTTTTGTAAAGAGGAATTGTCAAAAATACCTTCATCCAGGATCCAGGAACTCATTAACAGCTACAGGAAGCGACTAGAGGCTGTTATTTTTGTAAAAGGTGGATCTACTAAATATTAATGTCACTTTTCTGTTGAGGTGCCCATACTTTTGCACCTGTCAATTTTTGAAATAATGCATATTTCACATTTTCGGTTAGTACAATAAACCTGATTTCAATCCTGAAATATTACTGTGTCCATCAGCTATTACATATATCACACTAAAATAGCTGTTGCAAAAAAACAATTAAAAAAAAAAAAGGGTAATATTAAGAGGGGTGCCCAAACTTTTTCATATGACTGTATGCTGATAACTGTTGGGGATCCAATAAAGTCTTACTATTGTGGTTCCCTCACCCTGTGTTGTCTGAGTGTTCTGTCCACGGTAAAGGAGCTTGGGCGTTCAGTTTGGGGATGAGCCCTGGTCCAGGTTGTCTTGCTAAAGGCGGCTGGGCCAGCTTACGAGAGCACCCACTGACCCCCGGGTCTCCACACCCTCTTTTTGGTTAATAAAGAATTTGTGTCAGTAATTCGTTATTCTTTATTTGGTATCTTTCTATCCCATCTTATATATAGGACATCATGGAGCTGTGTTACAATTCCAAGTAAAGGGGTTTGTTCTTTCCACCTAAAGTATTTAAAAACAATTATGGCTTTATTTTCCTTAGGGTATTAATATTTGGGAAATAAGAGAACTGAGGGAAGGTTATGTGCCGCCCCGCAACCAGTGCGTCACAGGAGGGTATTGCAGCCACAAATGCAGCAGCAATATTCTCTGACCCAGCAGTTATGTGGTTAACTCAGAGATCCATACTCTGCATGCCTCACTTAGCATAGAGGACCAATCAAGGTCCTGGTGGGCGGAGTGCAAGGGTAGTGTGTAGTGGAAGTTTAGTCCAGCTTAGAGAGTTCTAGTCTCGAGTCTGGAGAAGTAACAGCAACTTAGAAGACCTCTGCAGATTCCCAGCTCTGCAACCTAGGAGAGGGGGTTGCACAGTCGGTGCAGCCCCCTGGCCACCTTCTACTGGCCATCTCCTCACTTTCACCACGGTTGAGCACCATTACTCCCAATGCATTACCAACCGAATTTGGGCATCAACATGCGGGTCCAAAACCACCCCGCGCCCTTATACAGCCGGTTTGCTGGTACCGAAGCTAGCAGCAGTTCAGCTCTACTATGCGAACCAGAAGAGTGGAGGAATAGCTCTACAGGAGCACCCCACCATCGCCAAATCCAGTCGTCTAACCAACGGTGTACCCACCAAGGGACCCAAGGCTCCCCAAAACATCCATCACGTATACTTTGGATAGGGCATTCAAGCAGCCTCCCTGTACCCGACTTGGTATTCCTGGGCGACAACGGCAACCTACTTAGTTAGAATGGAGGAACACCGCGGATCTCTGAGGGAGACCTATCACTGCTGAGTCCACCCGGTCTGCTACCTACAACTGTATGCCATGTACTGCTTGCTGGTTACAGTAAAGAACCCGTTACAGAGACTTACAGTGTCCGTGCTTCCTTATGACTACGTCCGTCTGCACACAAGGTAACCGCAGCTGCCGCACAACATCTTCAGCAGCTCCAGTCTCCGGGGATCACCGCTCAGCCTGTGGGGAGCGTTCCATCTTGCTGCTATCCATCCCCAGGAGGCCCCGCAGCGTCGGTAAGACTTACCGAACTACTCATAGGTGGCGTCACGAAACAATTAACCCCTTAATCTGTTCCCACAAGACGTCTCTTCTTTTTGATCTGCACTCAACCGGGCTCCACTACTGGCAGGCGCGGTCCACCCGTGACAAGGAGGAAGAAGCTACTACCTGTCTAAACCGGAGTCCCGGCCACGGTGAGTCAGTTATAATTTATTAGTAGTAATAGGAATTAATATCCAAATCGCATATAAACAATTATTGGTAAAGGACACATTTTTGTAAGTGTAATTATATCCATTAGATATGTTTTTACTTCTACCGGGACCGAACCTATATATCACAGGGTATATATCTATTATATCTATTATATAATCGCGAATCGGAAAAGCGCCCCTCCGCGCGCTACTTCCGATGTCGTCATGTGGATACGAATTTAACATTGGGCGCGAAGCGCCCAATGCTGCGCGAGCAATGGCCGCGAGGCCATTGCGAGTCGCTGGCCCAAAATCTACCCACAGGCACGCCCACAACGTTCGCCATTTACCGCTCAGGTAGCGCGAGCAATGGCCGCGAGGCCATTGCGAGTCGCTGCCTGAGCCGCAAATCGCTACCCGGGGATCATGGAGCGAGTCGCTGCCTGAGCCGCAACTCGCTCCCCCATGTCCGCACAACCCTCCCCATCTTCGCACAGCCCCCCCATGTCCGCACAGCCGCCCCCCCATGTCCGCACAGGCCGCCCCCCCATGTCCGCACAGACCTCCCCATGTTCGCACAGCCACCCCCATGTCCGCTCACCCACCCTCATGTCCGCACACCCACCCCCATGTCCGCACACCCACCCCCATGTCCGCACAGCCCCCCCATCTACACACAGCCACCCCCATGTCCGCACACACACCCTCATGTCCCCACAGCCCCCCCCATGTCCGCACACACACCCTCATGTCCCCACAGCCCCCCCCATCTCCGCACAGCCCCCCCCCATATCCGCACACCCACCCCCATCTCTGCACAGACCCCCCCATGTCCGCACAGCCACCCCGCAACAAAACCACCCCGCCGCACCAAAGCCCCTACCCCCTAAGTGCGCCGCACCCCTACACCCTAAGCCCCGACACGCCGCACCTATGCCCCTACACCCTAAGCCCCGCCGCACCTAAGCCGCTACCCTCTAAGCGTCGCCGCACCTAAGACCCTACCCTATAAGCCCCGCCGCACCTAACCCCCTACCCCCTAAGAACCGCCGCACCTAAGCCCCTACCCTCTAAGAACCGCCGCACCTAAGCCCCTACCCCCTAAGCCCCGCCTCACCTAAGCCCCTACCCTATAAGAGCCGCCGCACCTAACCCCCTACCCCCTAAGAACCGCCGCACCTAAGCCCCTACCCTCTAAGCCCTGCCGCATCCTAAGCCCCCATCAATACCCCCTAAGCCCCGCCGCCTACCCCCTAAGTCCGCCGCTCCTAACCCCCTACCCCCTAAGTCAGCCGCCCCTAACCACCGCCGCATCCTAAGCCCCCACCGATACCCCCTAAGCCCCGCCGCCTACCCCCTAACTCCGCCGCCTCTACCCCTAAGCTCCGCCGCATTCTAAGCACCCACCGATACACCCTAAGCCCCGCCGCCCATCCCCTACTCCCTAAGCCCCGCCGCTTCCTAAGCTCCCGCCGCTGTCCCCCGCCGCTCGCGCTAACACCTAACGCCCTACACCAGAAGCCCCCGCCGTCCCCTAACCTAACGTCCCCGTCGATCACTTACATGGCTTCAAGTCATCTGATCGTCCGTCCGATCCACAAGTCCTCCGTCCGGCCAGGCGTCCTCTTCCTCCGGCCCCGGTGGTCTTCTCTCTTCTTTCCGCCATCTCCGCCTCTTCGTCCGGCCTCGGGGATCTTCTGTCTTCTTTTCGCAAACTTCCACCTCCGACGTCCTCTTCCTTCTCATTAAGATAGAATGGACGAAAAATCCGCCATTCTACCTCAATGAGATCTGAGGCCCTCCTCTGATTGGTCGCTGTATACTGCCCTCAGCCAATCAGAAGAGCCCCTCATTTTTTTATTATTTTTAAATTATTTTTTAATTATTTTTTTTATTATTAAATTTATTTATTTTTTTAAGTCAGACTGAGACACAGTTCTCATTCAGGTCCGCATTTTTTTTTTTTATTATTATTATTTTTATTTAATTATTTAATATTTTTTATTTATTTTTTTATTATTTTTTAATTATTTTTAAATTATTTTTTTTATTATTTAATTTATTTATTTTTTAAGTGAGAGTGAGACACAGTTCTCATTCAGGTCCGCATTTTTTTTTTTTTTTATTATTATTTTTATTTAATTATTTATTATTTTTTATTTATTTTTTTATTATTTTTTAATTATTTTTAAATTATTTTTTTTATGATTAAATTTATTTATTTTTTTAAGTGAGAGTGAGACACAGTTCTCATTCAGGTCCGCCTTTTTTTTCCCCCATTGACATACATTAGCGGTGTGTCGGCGATTTTATGGCCGCCCACATGGTTCTATTTGTCGGCCCTAAAATCGCGGACACACCGCTAATGCATGTCTATGGGCAGTCAGCCCGATTTCGGATTGGACGCCGACCAATCAGAATTCGAGCTGACTGCCCATAGACATGCATTAGCGGTGTAAATTAAGTGGAAACCACTATGGAGTTGGAGTTACATAAAATATAACTTTTATTAATAATATAAAAGCAGACACATAAACGTACTGAAACGAAGTACATGGAGGTTCCAAAAACAGCTGCAGTGAGGTAGTAACCCCCTGGGTGTAAACCAACCACAGGCACAATTCACATTAGTATCAACTTTACATAACAGGCAGTGTTTAGCAGACAGATTAAGGCATAATACCATTAAATCATGCACTCACCCATGGTGTGTTGTTAGTGATAACCTGGCGGTTCCCCTGGGGGCCCTGTCCTGCAGCACGCCCCTAACAGCTGTTTCGCCACTGCTTGGTCGCAGGGGTTAGTTCTCATTGTGATCCTAGGCTGTTAAATACACTATCCCTGAAGGACGCCGCCCGCCCTGCACAGCGTCATTATCACCTGTCATAAAGCTAAACTAGTGATTAGGCAGGCGCCGGACGTCATGACGTCATCGGCGCGCATGCGCAATGCACCCGTCGGCGCTTTCAAAAGGTAGAGCGATGTGCACATCTTAGAAAAATGCTCGCGGCGGCCATTTTGTTGAAGACCAGACCGGACTAGTTAACCTGGAAGTCTAACAATCCTGTTAGCATATCACTGAGGACATATAGTGGGAATTTGTGCATACAAGGTTTTGCTATTATGCCAAGAGGGATAACATTTATACAGAACAACATGTCAAAATGAACTTTTCTTGTGCTCAGTGTGATTAAAAGAATGTATACATATATGCAACATTATAATTATATAACAATTTAGAAAAATTACGTGAACAGTGACTTTGATAAAAGGATTAGGACACAGTACCAGCTGTGAATGAAGTGATAAATAAACTCATCTTATTTTTCTGACAATTATTATTATATCATATAAATATACAAATTTAAGAACATGTATTTACTAAATTATTTACAATCCTCATTTATAAGCAAAAATGGCAACCACCAGTTTTTTCTTCTTCTATATGTTTCATCAAGGAATTTTCTAGGATGTTAGATATCCCATAAGTTCATTTTCAATATGAAATGAAGGTCCGGCATGGTAGGACAGTGGTTCAACACTGCTCCGTTCATCTCCGTTATCAGTTATGAAAAACTAAAATATACAAAACATGAGTTAAAATCACAATTAGGCTTCAAGGACGCACACAAGCACCAGTAACAAGTCTCTACAGCTATAAGATATTGGCACAGGAGGTCGGCTCCCTATAAAAAAGGGCATAACTTATAACTTCATTAAGTCCCTTTGGGGCAAGTGTTTCTAGCTTAACTATCCACCTACACTCTTCCTGAGCTAGTGTTTTAGCCAGATCCCTCCCCTGATGCCTCCCTGAATTCGGTCAATTCCCTTAATAATCAATCCTTTGGGATTACAATTATGAAAGACCTTAAAATGCTTGGGCAAGGTTTTCAACATATTCAAGTCAATGATTTTGGCGGCTCCCTCTATATCCCTGACGTGCTCACGTACTCTTATCCGCAATTGTCTCGTGGTAAGACCTATATAGATCCTACCACAAGGACAAGTTGCGTGATAGACTACGTGAGTAGTGCTGCAATTGATGTATTTTTTTATCTTATATGTTTGGTTACTGGAGGAGAGAAATTCCCTTGCACGTTTAATGTTACCCTGAGTGCAGGCTAAACAATCGCCACATGGATAACATCCTATTAGTGGACCTATTGTTCTTTCTCCAAAGAAATTGTTCTTTTTAGGAACATAATGGCTTGCACTCAGGATATCCCTTAAATTTCTACCCCTTCGTGATGTCAACAGAGGTCGTGTTGGTAAATGTTTAGCCAATACTGTATCCGTACATAACACAGGCCAATGTTTGTTTAAAATAGTTCTTATATTTGACCACTGGGAATTGAAAGTCGAGATAAACCTGATGGGACCGTACTCAGCTGGTTTGACCTTGGGTTGAAATAACAATTGTTCCCTCCTTGTTTTTTTGGCCTTTACATACCTCGCTTTATACTGCGATTGCTGAATCCTCGGGATACAAACCTCTCGCGCAGATCTGCCGCTTGTCTTTCAAAAACTGTGTCACTTGAACATATACGTCTCATTCGTAAGAATTGTCCGGCTGGGATAGATTTAATAGTACTCCTATCATGCGCTGATGAGGCGTGAAGGAGGGAGTTGACAGCTGTACTTTTTCGATATACATCGGTTTGTATAGTACCGTCCATTCCCACCTCTAGGAGCACATCTAAAAAGGATATACATTGTCTACTGGCCTGATGGGTCAGTCTAATGTTGAGATCATTCTTATTGAGAACATTCATAAATTGATCCAGACTTGGTTTAGATCCTTGCCAAATAATTAGCAGATCATCAATGTACCTAAACCAGTGCACGATGTTCCCACTACCCACAACGTCTTCGGAATGTGTCAATGACCGCTCCCAGCTTCCTAAAAATAAATTAGCATACGATGGGGCGCAGGCCGCCCCCATCGCTGTACCTCGTTGTTGCACATAGAAGCGGTCATTGAACACGAAGACGTTGTGGGTCAGAATGTATTCAAGTAATTCCTCAATCAGGCTACACAGACTTTCAATTCCCAGTGGTCAAATATAAGAACTATTTTAAACAAACATTGGCCTGTGTTATGTACGGATACAGTATTGGCTAAACATTTACCAACACGACCTCTGTTGACATCACGAAGGGGTAGAAATTTAAGGGATATCCTGAGTGCAAGCCATTATGTTCCTAAAAAGAACAATTTCTTTGGAGAAAGAACAATAGGTCCACTAATAGGATGTTATCCATGTGGCGATTGTTTAGCCTGCACTCAGGGTAACATTAAACGTGCAAGGGAATTTCTCTCCTCCAGTAACCAAACATATAAGATAAAAAAATACATCAATTGCAGCACTACTCACGTAGTCTATCACGCAACTTGTCCTTGTGGTAGGATCTATATAGGTCTTACCACGAGACAATTGCGGATAAGAGTACGTGAGCACGTCAGGGATATAGAGGGAGCCGCCAAAATCATTGACTTGAATATGTTGAAAACCTTGCCCAAGCATTTTAAGGTCTTTCATAATTGTAATCCCAAAGGATTGATTATTAAGGGAATTGACCGAATTCAGGGAGGCATCAGGGGAGGGGATCTGGCTAAAACACTAGCTCAGGAAGAGTGTAGGTGGATAGTTAAGCTAGAAACACTTGCCCCAAAGGGACTTAATGAAGTTATAAGTTATGCCCCTTTTTTATAGGGAGCCGACCTCCTGTGCCAATATCTTATAGCTGTAGAGACTTGTTACTGGTGCTTGTGTGCGTCCTTGAAGCCTAATTGTGATTTTAACTCATGTTTTGTATATTTTAGTTTTTCATAACTGATAACGGAGATGAACGGAGCAGTGTTGAACCACTGTCCTACCATGCCGGACCTTCATTTCATATTGAAAATGAACTTATGGGATATCTAACATCCTAGAAAATTCCTTGATGAAACATATAGAAGAAGAAAAAACTGGTGGTTGCCATTTTTGCTTATAAATGAGGATTGTAAATAATTTAGTAAATACATGTTCTTAAATTTGTATATTTATATGATATAATAATAATTGTCAGAAAAATAAGATGAGTTTATTTATCACTTCATTCACAGCTGGTACTGTGTCCTAATCCTTTTATCAAAGTCACTGTTCACGTAATTTTTCTAAATTGTTATATAATTATAATGTTGCATATATGTATACATTCTTTTAATCACACTGAGCACAAGAAAAGTTCATTTTGACATGTTGTTCTGTATAAATGTTATCCCTCTTGGCATAATAGCAAAACCTTGTATGCACAAATTCCCACTATATGTCCTCAGTGATATGCTAACAGGATTGTTAGACTTCCAGGTTAACTAGTCCGGTCTGGTCTTCAACAAAATGGCCGCCGCGAGCATTTTTCTAAGATGTGCACATCGCTCTACCTTTTGAAAGCGCCGACGGGTGCATTGCGCATGCGCGCCGATGACGTCATGACGTCCGGCGCCTGCCTAATCACTAGTTTAGCTTTATGACAGGTGATAATGACGCTGTGCAGGGCGGGCGGCGTCCTTCAGGGATAGTGTATTTAACAGCCTAGGATCACAATGAGAACTAACCCCTGCGACCAAGCAGTGGCGAAACAGCTGTTAGGGGCGTGCTGCAGGACAGGGCCCCCAGGGGAACCGCCAGGTTATCACTAACAACACACCATGGGTGAGTGCATGATTTAATGGTATTATGCCTTAATCTGTCTGCTAAACACTGCCTGTTATGTAAAGTTGATACTAATGTGAATTGTGCCTGTGGTTGGTTTACACCCAGGGGGTTACTACCTCACTGCAGCTGTTTTTGGAACCTCCATGTACTTCGTTTCAGTACGTTTATGTGTCTGCTTTTATATTATTAATAAAAGTTATATTTTATGTAACTCCAACTCCATAGTGGTTTCCACTTAATTTGTACTCATAGGAGTGTTACTTACTTCCATTCATATATGCACCTTGTGACAAAGATGCACTTTTAGCCATGAGGATCTTTATAGGTTTAAGGTGCATAGTGATTTTGTATAATTACATTATGCATTAGCGGTGTGTCCGCGATTTTAGGGCCGACAAATAGAACCAGGTGGGCGGCCATAAAATCGCCGACACACCGGTAATGTATGTCAATGGGGAAAAAAAAAGGCGGACCTGAATGAGAACTGTGTCTCACTCTCACTTAAAAAAATAAATAAATTAAATAATAAAAAAAATAATTTAAAAATAATTAAAAAATAATAAAAAAAAAACAAACAAAAAAAAAAAAAATTACATATTAAAAAAACATAATAATAAATAAAAAAAAAAAACACAAATACAAAAATTTATAAAATATACTAAAAAAAAAAAAAATATATTATACCCTATGTAAGTCAATTCCGGACCGGAATAGACACTGTTTGTAAAGACACTCTCCATTCAGGTCCGCTCAAACGCCTCATTCACTTACATAGCGGATAATCCTGGACGCTAATTAGTCGCGTCTTCCCATAGACAAACATGCCCATGTTTCTCTATGGGAAAAAACCACCAATCAGCGTCCAAAATTATCCCCTTTGTAAGTCAATTACACCTTTTAGCGGACCTGAATGGAGACTCTTTGGAAATTGTTTCCATTCAAAGCCCAATCAGCATTCGCTTTACACCCCCCGCCATTTTGTGGTTTCAAATTTCACAGCCCAGTTTATAAGGCGCGAAATTTGAAATCACTATTCATTTCTGCTACTCGCTACCTCGAAGACGGAGTGCCGGATTCCGAGGCCGCAAGAAGACTCGCTCCTGGAGTTACCGAAGCAAGCTTCAAGACGACCGCTACTACCCTACAGCTAAGATATCCTTTCTGAGATAAAAACCTTTCTTTTCTTTTACCTTTTCTACTGCTCCCCAGCCCACACACCACCACCACCGCCGCCGCCGATCCCCAGCCCACACACCACCACCACCGCCGCTGCTCCCCAGCCCACACACCACCACCGCCGCTCCCCAGCCCACACACCACCACCGCCGCCGCTCCCCAGCCCACACACCACCACCGCCGCTGCTCCCCAGCCCACACACCACCACCGCCGCTCCCCAGCCCACACACCGCCACCGCCGCTCCCCAGCCCCGATTATGTCCGCACAGCCCCCCCCCGCCAATGTCCCCCCGCAAATCGGTACCCGGGGACCATGGAGCGAGTCGCTGTCTGAGCCGCAACTCGCCCCCCCATGTCCGCACAGCCCCCCCATGTCCGCACAGCCCCCCCCCCATGTCCGCACAGCCGCCCCCCCATGTCCGCACAGCCGCCCCCCCATGTCCGCACAGCCGCCCCCCCATGTCCGCTCACCCGCCCCCCCATGTCCGCTCACCCGCGCCCCCATGTCCGCTCACCCACCCCCATCTACACACAGCCCCCCCCATGTCCGCACACACACCCTCATATCCCCACAGCCCCCCCCATATCCGCACACCCACCCCCATCTCCGCACAGACCCCCTCATGTCCGCACAGCCACCCCGCAACAAAACCACCCCGCCGCACCAAAGCCCCTACCCCCTAAGTGCGCCGCACCCCTACACCCTAAGCCCCGACACGCCGCACCTATGCCCCTACACCCTAAGCCCCGCCGCACCTAAGCCGCTACCCTCTAAGCGTTGCCGCACCTAAGACCCTACCCTATAAGCCCCGCCGCACCTAACCCCCTACCCCCTAAGAACCGCCGCACCTAAGCCCCTACCCTCTAAGAACCGCCGCACCCTAAGCCCTACCCCCTAAGCCCCGCCGCACCTAAGCCCCTAGCCTATAAGCCCCGCCGCACCTAACCCCCTACCCCCTAAGAACCGCCGCACCTAAGCCCCTACCCTCTAAGCCCCGCCGCATCCTAAGCCCCCACCAATACCCCCTAAGCCCCGCCGCCTACCCCTAAGTCCGCCGCTCCTAACCCCCTACCCCCTAAGTCAGCCGCCCCTAACCACCGCCGCATTCTAAGCACCCACCGATGCACCCTAAGCCCCGCCGCCCATCCCCTACTCCCTAAGCTCTCGCCGCTGTCCCACGCCGCTCGCGCTAACACCTAACGCCCCAAAACCAGAAGCCCCCGCCGTCCCCTAACCTAACGTCCCCGTCGATCACTTACATGCCTTCAAGTCATCTGATCGTCCGTCCGATCCACAAGTCCTCCGTCCGGCCAGGCGTCCTCTTCCTCCGGCCCCGGGGGTCTTCTCTCTTCTTTCCGCCATCTCCGCCTCTTCGTCCGGCCCCGGGGATCTTCTGTCTT
The DNA here is from genome assembly GCA_033576535.1 of Allobates femoralis. Lineage (NCBI taxonomy): Eukaryota > Metazoa > Chordata > Amphibia > Anura > Aromobatidae > Allobates > Allobates femoralis. Next base: position 482,309,114 of record JARQOC010000004.1, on the reverse strand, counting down.
CTTTTCGCAAACTTCCACCTCCGACGTCCTCTTCCTTCTCATTAAGATAGAATGGACGAAAAATCCGCCATTCTACCTCAATGACATGTGAGGCCCTCTTCTGATTGGTCGCTGTATACTGCCCTCAGCCAATCAGAAGAGCCCCTCATTTTTTTATTATTTTTTAATTATTTTTTAATTCTTTTTTTTATTATTAAATTTATTTATTTTTTTAAGTCAGACTGAGACACAGTTCTCATTCAGGTCCGCATTTTTTTTTTTTTTATTATTATTTTTATTTAATTATTTATTATTTTTTTTTTTTTTTTTTTATTATTTTTAAATTATTTTTTAATTATTTTTTTTATTATTAAATTTATTTATTTTTTTAAGTGAGAGTGAGACACAGTTCTCATTCAGGTCCGACTTTTTTTTTCCCATTGACATACATTAGCGGTGTGTCGGCGATTTTATGGCCGGCCACCTGGTTCTATTTGTCGGCCCTAAAATCGCGGACACACCGCTAATGCATGTCTATGGGCAGTCAGCCTGATTTCGGATTGGACGCCGACCAATCAGAATTCGAGCTGACTGCCCATAGACATGCATTAGCGGTGTGTCCGCGATTTTAGGGCCGACAAATAGAACCAGGTGGCCGGCCATAAAATCGCCGACACACCGCTAATGTATGTCAATGGGGAAAAAAAAATGCGGACCTGAATGAGAACTGTGTCTCACTCTCACTTAAAAAAATAAATAAATTAAATAATAAAAGAAATAATTAAAAAATAAATAAAAAATAATAAATAATTAAATAAAAATAATAATAATAAAAAAAAAAAATAACAAATAAATTAATTTTAAAATAATAAAAAAATAAATTAATTTAATAATAAAAAAAATAATTAAAAAATAATTAAAAAAAACTTAAAAAAATAATTAAAAAAAAAATGCTAATACTAATGATATTACTGTTAATAATAATGCTATTAATGCTAATATGTATGTTATTAATGCTAATAATTATGCTATTAATGCTAATAATAATGCTATTAATGCAAATAATATTGCTATTAATTCTATTATTAATGCTAATAATTATTCTATTAATGGTAATCATAATGGTACTAATGCAAATAATATTGCTATTAATACTATTATTAATGCTATTAATGCTAATAATTATGCTATTAATGCTAATATTTATGCTATTAATGCTAATATTTATGCTATTAATGCTAATAATTATGCTATTAATGGTAATCATAATGGTACTAATGCAAATAATATTGCTATTAATGCTATTATTTATGCTATTAATGCTAATATTTATGCTATTAATGCTAATATTTATGCTATTAATGCTAATAATTCTGCTATTAATGCTAATCATAATGGTATTAATGCTAATAATATTGCTATTAATGGTAATCATAATGGTATTAATGCAAATAATTATGCTATTAATGCTAATAATTATTCTATTAATGGTAATCATAATGGTACTAATGCAAATAATATTGCTATCAATACTATTATTTATGCTATTAATGCTAATATTTATGCTATTAATGCTAATATTTATGCTATTAATGCTAATAATTATGCTATTAATGGTAATCATAATGGTATTAATGCAAATAATATTGCTAATAATGCTATTATTAATGCTATTAATGCTAATAATTATGCTATTAATGGTAATAATAATGCTATTCATGCAAATTATATTGCTATTAATGCTATTACTAATGCTATTAATGTTAATAATTATACTATTAATGCTAATAATTATGCTATTAATGGTAATAATAATGCTATTCATGCAAATAATATTGCTACTAATGCTAATAATTATGCTATTAATGCTAATGATTATGCTATTAATGGTAATAAGAATGCTATTAAGGCAAATAATATTGCTATTAATACTATTATTAATGCTAATAATATTGCTATTAATGGTAATCATAATGGTATTAATGCAAATAATTATGCTATTAATGCTAATAATTATTCTATTAATGGTAATCATAATGGTACTAATGCAAATAATATTGCTATCAATACTATTATTTATGCTATTAATGCTAATATTTATGCTATTAATGCTAATAATTATGCTATTAATGGTAATCATAATGGTATTAATGCAAATAATATTGCTATTAATACTATTATTAATTCTATTAATGCTAATAATTGTGCTATTAATGCTAATAATTATGCTATTAATGCTAATATTTATGCTATTAATGCTAATAATTATGCTATTAATGGTAATCATAATGGTACTAATGCAAATAATATTGCTATTAATACTATTATTTAATTCTATTAATGCTAATAATTATGCTATTAATGCTAATATTTATGCTATTAATGCTAATATTTATGCTATTAATGGTAATCATAATGGTATTAATGCAAATAATATTGCTAATAATGCTATTATTAATGCTATTAATGCTAATAATTATGCTATTAATGGTAATAAGAATGCTATTAATGCAAATAATATTCCTATTAATGCTATTAATAATGCTATTAATGTTAATAATTATACTATTAATGCTAATAATTATGCTATTAATGGTAATAATAATGCTATTCATGCAAATAATATTGCTACTAATGCTATTAATGCTAATAATTATGCTATTAATGCAAATAATATTCCTATTAATGCTATTAATGCTAATAATAATGCTGTTAATGCTAATATTTATGGTATTAATAGTAATAATAATGCTATTAATTCTAATAATATTGCTATTAATGCTAATACTAATGATATTAATGCTATTTATAATGCTATTACTCTATTCACACTGCTGTTAATACTATTAATACTGCTATTAATGTTATTAATACTGTTATTAATGATCATAATACTGCTAAGAATGGTATTAATACTGCTATTACTGCTAATAATAATGCTATTGCTAATATTATTGCTATTGATGATGCTATTGATGATGGTTTTGATGATGGTTTTGATGATGGTTTTGATGATGGTTTTGATGATGGTTTTGATGATGGTATTGGTATTCATGGTATTGGTATTATGTATGCACATTCGATGTCCTTAATTATTCAGTGACCTCTTACTATTATTGATATGAATGAGAAACATGTTTATATATTTGTAATACGTTGTAGGGTACATTATAAGGACATACAAAACATGATATTTAAATATGTTCATTGTCTATCTGGAACTTATTATTTTCCTTAATAATTATTCTATACTTTTCAAGAATTCTTTTCTCCCAAAAAGCTTTTGTAAAAGCTCTTACGTACCTATACGTCTCCAAGCATAGTATTACCTTTGTATGTCCTAACATGACTTCAAAGGATACTAGCAAGGATGTTGGCGGGTACAAAGCCGCATGGATGCGTAAGACACGTGCTAAAGAAAACTGAAGAAGAGCGACAATGTCGTTTGGATAAGTCTAAAGCTGAGTATAAGCAACGCATTGCAACGGAGTCGCTGGAACAAAAACAACTACGCTTGGCCAAAAATGCTCAGAAGCTACGTCAACGCCGTCAAAAAAAAAAAGTAACACCACCAGTACATCACTCTGCTGATCAGAGAGTAACCTCATCAGTTCAACAGTCTGCTGATCAAACTGCAAGCTCACCTGTACAATATTCTGCTGATCTAACTCAGTGTGCTGATCAGACAGTAACCTCATCAGTACTACAGTCTGCTGATCCAACTGTAAGCTCACCAGTACTACAGTTTGCTCTAGCTCTTTCTAGCAGTTCACCGGATGAAAGGAGCACAATTCCTCAAGTTTCATCACCGCGCAAAGCAACAGCAAAGCGTAAACATTGTGCTCAGGAGACGTCACGCACAAAACGTTTTCGCCTTGAACAACAACAAACTCCTTTGGAGGCACAAATTGCTCAGGAGTCTTCACTATCCAAACAGAGCCGCTTACGTAAAAGTGGTGCCTCCCGTCGTCAACACCGCAAAAAGACGTCTTCTACTGTTACACAAGTGGACCCTGACTCTTTTTCTGCTTTATTACTTCAACGTCTCATCTATGTCGGTTTGCAGAAAGAACATCGTATTTACCTACCTACACCTCCCTCTTCATATCCACCTGGATTTACAGATAGTGATTTTGGCATTGTGGAACATACCTGTGGCTCTATGATATTCATATGTAACCATTGTGAAGCTCGACATTTCATGGATGAGATGCCATCGGATAAACAGTATACTCTCTGTTGTCACAAGGGGAAGGTCAAGGTTCCGTTACCTCAGTATCCAGAGATGTTGGAATGTATTCTTAAAGGTCAGAGTCCATACAGTCGGAATATGATGGATAATATCAGAAGTATCAATAGTTCCTTTGGTTTTGCTTCTATGGGTGCAAGTATTGCTCCCCCACCTGGACATGGCCCTTATTGCTTCCGGATTCATGGCCAAATTTATCACCGTACTGGAACACTACATCCTGCTCCAGATCAAGCTCCTGCTTATGCCCAACTCTACATTTTAGATACTGCCACTGCTAATGACCAACGTTTACAGTGTGACGAAAATAAAAAATGTCATCCTAAATTGATGCGGCTCATTGCTAACTTATTAGATCGCATCAATCCTTTTGTTTCCGCATACAAAATGTTACGTTTTGTTGAACAAGAGGAACAGGAGAAGGCAATTCAAAATAGTACTGTCATGCCTAATATCATCATGGCTCTTAAACAGGATCGAGAACAAGACCCAAGACGTTATAATAAGCCAATTGTCAATGAAGTTGCTGTGGTCTTTGAAAATGCTGATGGAGAGCCACCCTTCAATAGAGACATTTTAATTCATCTGAAACCTGACCCAAACAATCCTTTAGCTCCAAAAACACAGCAAGTCAGTATTCTCCACAGTAATTTAGATGCTTTACTGTATCCGTTATTTTTTCCGCATGGAGAACAAGGCTGGCATGAGGGACTGAAGCATCAAGGTGAAAATCCACGGAGAATTACACAATTGCAGTATTACTGTTATCAGGGGTGAACCTAGCCTCTCTGCTGCCTGAGGCGAACTGCAAAACGGCGCCCCCCCCCCCCCACCCGCTAGAAAAAAATTTTAATTGATAAAAATAAATCTGGTTCCTGCAGATTTATATTTATCCTGTAAAAATGAGCAAAATAGTGGACATTTTAGTTTACTGAAACAGAAAAAAAAGATCTCCACACAAAGATGTCTGCACCATCACACGCACATACAAGAACCACACAGAAGAATCCAGAACAAGGATCATTAATGGCAATGGCAGCTTGGCACAAGCATTTAGACACATAATGACAACTGGCAGAGCTGTGGTCCTGCAGGCAGAACTGATTGCCAACCTCTGGTACACGCCTGCAAAACTCTGGACCGCTGCCTGGCACTGAATATTCAGACAAGTCGCCATGCCGCACCTTCCACACAACACAGGTAAAGACCTGCAGTCTGAGCATCAACAAGCCGCCACTGCACTAAGTTGGTAAAATGGCGCTTCTTCTCCATCCAACAGACCACACTTACTCCCGAATTGCTTAGCCAATCACAAACGCCACACACGGGGCTGTCTTTATGTAATTAATAACAGGGTCCTTCCTATTGGGTTGAGCAAAGGATATGGGAGCAGGAAGGGGGAAGAGCACCACCGACCAACCGCTGCTCAGGAGAAACATGGCTGGATGCCTGAATGTACCGAGGGGAGGCACTGGACCTGGTGTGTAAGGGTGGTTTCACATTTGCATTCGGAACGCAAGCGTAACAGAACGCAGCCAAACGCTGCGTTCCTATGTTTAACATGGGAACGATTCCGTTTGGATGCGCATAATTTATACGCCCTCCTCCGCCTCCAAATGCAACATGTTGCATTTTTTGTGTGTTCACAGGTGCTTGTTTTATCAGCAAGTGCCCGCGAGTGCACAAACAATGCATGGATCTCAATGGATCCGCACTGTCCTCCGCATGGCAGCGCAGGAGAACGCTGCGGATCACATTGAAATTTCGTCGGCGGCGGCTGGGAGGTGGAGGATCTCCGCCACAGATCTCTGCCTCCCGGCCGCCGTCGAGATCACTGATTGGCTGGCCGAGCACCATACTGATGAGAATCTCCTCTGCGTTCACATCAGTATGGCAGCGTTTGCCCTGCGTTTGCATGCCCTGCGCATGCAGACACAAATGCAAATCTGAAACCAGCCTAAGTTATGGCCAATCAGTCCTGCAGCAGAGGGACAATGCATCCTGCATCATAGAAATCATAGGGCCCCATAGCAGAAGTTCTAATTGGGCACCCCCCAACAAAAGCAATATTTGGCTGGGTCACATAGGTACATCTCTCACAATATGTCAGCCTTTACAAAGTAATTTTCCTCCTACTGAAGCCCCTAGATTCCCCTTTCATTGCCCCTCTAAAGTGTGATGCCAACAAAAGTGCCCCACAAACACTGTATGATCCCCCACAGTGCATTCCTCCACATGCACAGTATGATGACCCTACTGCACCTCCTGCAACTACCCCAGTACAGCATGATCCCCAACTATGACCGCCGCCCAGCCCTCCATGTAGTAAAATGGACCTATGTACAGTATAATGGCCCCCAACACAGCCCTCAAATAGCCCTTCATAAAGTATAAAGGCTCCCTTGTAGCCTCCAAGTATTATTATGCCTCCCACAGAGCCCTCCAAATATTATAATGGCTTCCAAATAGTATAATTTGCTCCATATAATATAATACACCCCCATAGTATTCCACATAGTATACCGCATTCCTCCATATATTATGCACCCCCATAGTCTTCTATAAAATAGAATGCACCCCCCACAGTACTCGATATAGAAAAACGCACCCCCACAGTCCTCCATATAGTATATTGCACCCCGTAGTCCTCCAAATAGCATATTGCACCCCCACAGAACTCCATAGAGAACAATTCACCCCCACAGTACTTGATATAAAATAATGCACCCCCACACTCATCCATGTAGTATAATGCACCCCACAGTCCTCCATATAGAATAATGCAGCCCCACAGTCCTCCATATAGAATAATCACCCCCACAACCCACCATATAGATTAATGCACCTCCACAGTCCTCCAAATAGTATAATGCACCCCACAGTCCTCCATATAGCATAATGAACCCCCACAGTCCTCCATATAGCATAATGCACCCCCATATTGCATACTGCACTCCCATAGCTCTCCATACAGCATATTGGACCCCCATAGTCCTCCATATAGTATAATGCACCCTCATAGTCCTCCATATAGTATAATGCATCCCCTATAGCCTTCCTTATAGTATAATGCACCCCCATAGTCTTCCATATAATATAATGGGCCACAATAGTTCTCCATATAGTATATTGCACCCCCATTGTCCTATATTATATTGTACATTACATAGTTTCCCATCAGTGTACTCACTAAAAAAAACTATTAAAAAAATAAAAAGTAAATACCTCTTCTCCTCAGCATCTCCTCTGCCGCTCTGCACGTCTCAGCACAGTGGCGCTAAGTGATGACATCATTGTTCCCCGCCGTGCTGAGCTGCAGAGGGGTGGACAGCGGTGGCAAGGACTTGGGAGAAGAATGCTGCCGGCAGAGGCGGCCGGGACTATAGGAGCAGCATGCTCGGGGGGCCACCACTGGTACACACATGGCTCCGCTCCGTACACCTAGTACACACTCAGCTCCGTACACCACGTACGCCTCGTACACAAGCGGCTCTGCTCAGTATAACTCGTACACACACGGCTCTGCTCCGTACACCTCGTACACAAGCGGCTCTGCTCCATACACCTCGTACACAAGCGGCTCTGCTCCATACACCTCATACACAAGCGGCTCTGCTCCGTACACCTCGTACACAAGCGGCTCTGCTCCATACACCTCGTACACAAGCGGCTCTGCTCCGTACACATTGTACACATGTGGCTCTGCTCTGTACACCTCGTACACATATGACTTCGCTCTGTACACACCGTACACACGTGGCTCCGTTTCGTACACACGTGGCGCCGCTTCGTACACCTCGTACACACTGGGCTCCGCTGCGAAAGCCTCGCACACACGGCTCTGCTCCGTACACCTCATACACACGCGGCTCCGCTCCGTACACCTTGTACACACTCGGCTTCGCTCCGTACGTCTCGTACACACGCAGCTCCGCTCCGTACACCTTGTACACTCTCAGCTCCACAATGTACACACGTGGCTTCACTCTATACACCTCGTACACACACGCCTCCGCTCTGTACACCTCGTACACACGCGGCTCTGCTCCGTACACCTCATACACACTCGGCTCTGCTCCGTACACCTCGTACACACACGCCTCCGCTCTGTACACCTTGTACACACGCGGCTCTGCTCCGTGCACCTCATACACACTCGGCTCTGCTCCGTACACCTCATACACACTCGGCTCTGCTCCGTACATCATTGTTCCCCGCCGTGCTGAGCTGCAGAGGGGTGGACAGCGGCGGCAAGGACTTGGGAGAAGAATGCTGCCGGCAGAGGCGGCCGGGACTATAGGAGCGGCATGCTCGGGGGGGCCACCACTGGTACACACATGGCTCCGCTACGTACACCTAGTACACACTCAGCTCCGTACACCACGTACGCCTCGTACACAAGCGGCTCTGCTCCGTACAACTCGTACACACACGGCTCTGCTCCGTACACCTCGTACACAAGCGGCTCTGCTCCATACACCTCGTACACAAGCGGCTCTGCTCCATACACCTCGTACACAAGCGGCTTTGCTCCATACACCTCATACACAAGCGGCTCTGCTCCGTACACCTCGTACACAAGCGGCTCTGCTCCATACACCTCGTACACAAGCGGCTCTGCTCCATACACCTCGTACACATGTGGCTCTGCTCTGTACACCTCGTACACATATGACTTCGCTCTGTACACACCGTACACACGTGGCTCCGTTTCGTACACATGTGGCGCCACTTCGTACACCTCGTACACACTGGGCTCCGCTGCGAAAGCCTTGCACACACGGCTCTGCTCCGTACGCCTCGTACACACGCGGCTCCGCTCCGTACACCTTGTACACACTCGGCTTCGCTCCGTACGTCTCGTACACACGCAGCTCCGCTCCGTACACCTTGTACACTCTCAGCTCCACAATGTAGACACGTGGCTTCACTCTATACACCTCGTACACACACGCCTCCGCTCTGCACACCTCATACACACACGGCTCTGCTCCGTACAGCTCGTACACAAGCGGCTCTGCTCCATACACCTCGTACACAAGCGGCTCTGCTCCGTACACGTTGTACACATGTGGCCTGCTCTGTACACCTCGTACACATATGACTTCGCTCTGTACACACCGTACACACGTGGCTCCGTTTCGTACACACGTGGCGCCGCTTCGTACACCTCGTACACACTGGGCTCCGCTGCGAAAGCCTCGCACACACGGCTCTGCTCCGTATGCCTCGTACACACGCGGCTCCGCTCCGTACACCTTGTACACTCTCGGCTCTGCTCCATACACCTTGTACACATCGGCTTCGCTCCGTACATCTCGTACACACGCGGCTCCGCTCCGTACACCTTGTACACTCTCAGCTCCACAATGTACACACGTGGCTTCACTCTATACACCTCGTACACACACGCCTCCGCTCTGTACACCTCGTACACACGCGGCTCTGCTCCGTACACCTCGTACACACTCGGCTCTGCTCCGTACACCTCGTACACACTCGGCTCTGCTCCGTAAACCTCGTACACACTCGGCTCTGCTCCGTACACCTCGTACACACGCGGCTCTGCTCCGTACACCTCGTACACACGCGGCTCTGCTCCGTACACCTCGTACACACTCGGCTCTTCTCCGTACACCTCGTACACACGCGGCTCTGCTCCGTACACCTCGTACACACGCGGCTCTGCTCCGTACACCTCGTACACACGCGGCTCTGCTCCGTACACCTCGTACACACGCGGCTCTTCTCCGTACACCTCGTACACACGCGGCTCTGCTCCGTACACCTCGTACACACGCGGCTCTGCTCCGTACACCTCGTACACACGCGGCTCTGCTCCGTACACCTCGTACACACGCGGCTCTGCTCCGTACACCTCGTACACACGCGGCTCTGCTCCGTACACCTCATACACACTCTGCTCTGCTCCGTACACCTCGTACACACACGGCTCCACTCTGTACACCTCGTACACACACGGCTCCACTCTGTACACCTCGTACACACTCGGCTCCACTCTGTACACCTCGTACACACACGGCTCCACTCTGTACACCTCGTACACACTCGGCTCCCCTCTGTACACCTCGTACACACTCGGCTTCGCTCCGTACACCTCGTACATACACAGCTTCACTCCATACACCTCATACACACGCACCTCCACTCTGTACACCTTGAACACTCAGCTCCACTCCATATACATCATACATACACAGCTCTGCTACATTAATTTACACTGTAAAGCCTCAGCCCCACACATAAACTTCACCTCATCCAGCACCATGGTGGAGTCCTGGCTGCATACTGAGGAGCTGATCATGTGACCCACCTGACTCCTCCCCTCCTTTGACATCATCACAGGTCCTGTCAGCGCGAGGCACAGTGAAGCATGAAGCCGGCTCACACAGCCGGCTCACACAGCCGCATGGGGGGGGGATTGGAGACCGCGGCCGCTAACACAGCTCACACTGCCAAACTGGAGGGGGGGTGTTTGGACACCGCGGCCGCTTCCGCTGCGGCAGGAGATGCCCCGCCAGCAGCCCCAGATACGCCAAGCCTGGTCGCAGCGTCGGCGGCCAGGACTGTAGGAGCGGCATCTGCAGGGGGCCGCACTACCACCAGCTCCTGAAGACGCCGCCCCATGTCTACCAGCAGAGCTCGCCGCCTGAGGCTGACACTTCATGTCGCCTCATGGATGGTGCGGCCCTGACTGTTATTTGCTATCTGTACGTCCTGGGTTCAATCCTATTTTAAATGGTGGAAAACTAACGCAACAGTATTTAGTAGATGCATATATAAAAATTGAGGCTAATCGCTTAAATTTTATACGTCAACATCAAAAAGACTTAAAAGTGGAGGACTATTGCGTACTACAGGAACATCTGCAAAGAAAATCTTTCGAAAAAGGAATTCCTATTGGCAAGACGGTCATTTTACCATCGTCGTTTGAAGGTAGTCCAAGAAATATGCAGCAACGGTATCAAGATGCCATGGCTATTGTGACTAAATTTGGACGGCCAGATCTTTTTATAATGATGACCTGTAATCCCAAATGGAGCGAGATTATCCACAATTTAGAACCATGGCAGAGGGTGGAACACAGACCAGATTTAGTCGCCCGTGTCTTCAAAATAAAATTAGAAGCCCTATTAAAAGATATAAACAGTGGATTATTTGGCAAGATTTGTGCAATGGTTCATGTAATAGAATTCCAAAAGCGGGGACTACCACATGCTCACATTTTGGTTATTCTGGATAGCAATTCCAAATTACGCACTGAGGTTGATGTCGATCGTACTGTTTGGGCAGAAATTCCTGACCCATCCGAGTATCCTGTGCTCCATCAAATTGTGATGCAACATATGATTCATGGACCCTGTGGACAATTCAACCCCAATTCTCCATGTATGGATATTGGAAAGTGTAAAAAAGGATTCCCAAAAAATTTCCAACCAAAAACTCTAATAGCACATGATGCCTACCCAACTTATCAACGCAATGCTGGACCTTCATTTACACACCGTTCTCACATGGTTGATAATTCTTGGGTTGTTCCCTATAACCCTTTCTTACTATTAAAGTATAAGTGTCATATAAATGTGGAAATCTGTGCATCCATTCAAAGTGTCAAGTATCTATTCAAATATGTTTACAAAGGGCATGATAAAGCCAATCTGGAAATTTGTCAAACAAACATACAACATGATGAACCTCACCAATTTATGGATTCAAGATACGTCAGTGCACCAGAGGCAGCTTGGAGAATTTTTGCCTATCCAATGCATAAACAATCACACAGCATTGTTCGCCTTGCCGTACATCTGCCACAGTCACAACCACTTTATTTTCATGAAGATGCTTCTGTAGAGAACATTGCTGCCATGACACATAGAAAATCAACTCTTATGGCCTACTTTGAACTGAATGAGAATGACCCACATGCTCATGAATACTTCTACCGCCAAATTCCTGAGCACTATGTCTGGAAAGCTGGTGCATGGGAAATTAGGCAGAAACGTGGAACAACAGTCATTGGAAGAATGTATACGGTCAGTATGAAAGATGAAGAACGCTACTATTTACGGTTGTTGTTACTACATGTAAAAGGAGCAACAAGTTTTGAGCACATTAAGACCGTTAATGAAGTCGAGTACCCAACTTTTAAACAGGCAGCAATAGCCCTTGGATTACTTTTGGATGACAGTGTTTGGCGAAATACCTTACTGGATGGCTGTGTTCTAAACATGCCTGCACAGCTTCGGGATATGTTTGCTTACATATGTATCTTTGGTCCTCCTGCTCATCCATTGGAGTTGTGGCAAGAATTTAAAAAAGATTTTATTGAAGACTACTGCCGTGCATATCACCCTAACAATGAGGACTGTGAGCATTGTGAAGGTTATGCAATGGCAGATGTTCAAAATGTGTTAAAATTTCATGGCAAAAGCTTTACGGATTTTAATCTACCACGCCCCAAAAGAAAACAACAACTACAACCACAATACGACAAAGAGGAGGAGTTTAGAAGAGCCCAAGAAATGAAAGAAACTTTAAATCAACAACAACTTTTGGCCTATAATGCCATAAATGAAGCATTACAGGATACAAGTCAGCAAGCTAAGTGCTTTTTCATTGATGGCCCAGGCGGCAGTGGGAAAACATATTTGTATGATTTGTTAATTCGTCAAATAAGAGGAGAAGGAGAAACTGTGTCACCTGCTGCCAGTACTGGGATTGCAGCCAACTTATTGGAAGGAGGAAGAACCATCCATTCACTTTACGGGATACCTATTCCAATCAATGAAACGTCTGTTTCAAGAATCAAAAATGATACTGATGCTGCACACCATTTGAAGAATACTAAACTTTTCATTATTGATGAATCCACTATGCTATCTAAATACGCACTGCATGTCATTGACCAACTATTAAAGGATGTTATGACCAAAGATATCTCGAAGAAAAATAAAACACCCTTTGGAGGGAAAGTCATTGTTCTGGGAGGAGACTTTCGTCAGTGTCTTCCTATTATTCCTCATGGAACACGAACTGATATCGTAGAGAGCTGCATTAAATATTCCAGACAATGGCAGATTTTCACTCAATTGCCACTACTTGACAACATGCGCTCTGTTGATCCAGAATACAGCAATTGGATACTTCAGCTGGGAAATGGACAATTGACCAATTCTTATAACCTTGGAGATGATGTTATAGAAATCCCTGAAGATATGATTTGCACAGGCTCACTAATATTTGACATTTTTGGTGAAAACATTGTAATTGATGTCAATAACAATGAAAGCATTAATACAGCAGCATCACATGCCATTCTTTGCATGATGTGGATCAGGTCAACTCTAAGATCATGGATTGCATTGCTGGAGAGTATACAGAATACATTAGTGATGATTCCATTGATCCGGACGAGACAGAGGACCCAGAGCAATACCCTGTTGAGTTTTTAAATTCACTTACACCCACGGGGATGCCATCTCATCGTCTGAAATTAAAAATTGGAACCATTGTAATGCTTTTGAGGAACTTCAACAGCCGAAAAGGTCTTTGTAATGGGACTCGCTTAATTGTCACCGGTTTGTTTGCCAACATGATTCAAGCAAAAGTCATTACTGGGTCTGCTGGAGGAAATGTGGTTTTCATTCCCAGGATTGATTTGTGCTCATCAGAAACCGGCTTGCCTTTTAAGTTAAGACGTCGCCAATTTCCTCTGAAGCCAGCTTTTGCCATGACAATCAACAAATCCCAAGGACAAACACTTGAGAAAGTAGGGATTTTTTTGCCAGAACCTGTTTTTGGACATGGACAATTGTATGTGGCTTTTTCAAGAGTGAGAAGACGATCCAATGTAAAAGTGAAAGTGGTGGACACTCCAATCCAAGGCAAATTGCTGCCTAACAGTGACAAAGTATTTACCAAAAATATTGTCTACAAGAATATTTTGCACTGAACTCTTCCCTATGACTATTCTTCCGTTTATTTATCTTTTGAGAAAAAAAAAAAAAAAAAAAAAAAAAAAAAACAATTTACTGTTTCACATTTTATTCTTTTATATACTGATTTCTACTATATTTTTGTGGACACACATTTAAGATAATATGAGAGATGTGTATCATCCATATTTCTACAGTGGGTGATAAAAACCACTATTTAAAGCTCCAGCACTATATGTGCTGAGAGATTTCATTGTCAGTCTTTACAGGGAGAGGTTTTTGTGAACAGCTAAGAGACGGGTGGGACGGCTGTTCACACACATCTCATTAGCAAGGTGTGTTCCACATGTTTAGATAGATAGGGACAAACATAAATTATTAATTAGATTCTACCACACCATTTTTCTTAGATTTTTTCACTTTGTTGAGGAATATACTAAATGATAATAATTGATCATGAAGGACTCACCAACAACATACTTGCTGTAATTTTCATAATTGCATATATGTAATTTGTACTTAACTTGCGGTTTGTGCAGACAACATAGTTGCGGCAGTGTCATCCACATCAACTGCAGTCATCTGTGGTTAGTTAGTCGATGCATCTTATGCACCTGCTGAAGCTACGTTAACTCCATTTACCGTAGGTTAACTACAAGTTTTTTTGTTATTGCATGGATATTGCTGCAAGTTTGTAGTTGGTAACTCCTTCTGTATCAATTTACAAAATTTTATTATTTACATCACAATCCTCAAAAAATCTAAGAAAAATTCAGCTATAAAAAATATCTAAATTATATCAATTCGGATTTAGTTAGAGTAGGTCCCACCAGGCGTAAGGGCATCTTGACGCGATTGGTGGGCTGACACAAACTGGCTGATACACCTATTACTGTTATTAATTCATCAATTTTAATGATTGATGCATTAAGAAGTATTGCTACTTTGTGTTCTAAGACCCTTACAACATAATTATTCAATTTTCCTTATATGATATCAACAATACAAATATATGTAGTTGCTGTAAAGATGTCATTGGAATAATTGGATTATTATTTAAAAATCTTTAAAAAAACAATAAACATATTCTAGACAACCGATGCATTTGCATTAGTCTAACAGCTATAACTACTATAATCAAATTAACGCACGTTCTAGAATCCCGATGCATTTGCATCGGGCTCACAGCTAGTATATATATATATATGAGAAAAAAAAGAGAAAAAAACTGCACAGCACTCAGACAATGTGAACTGATGCCAGCAGGGATGCTGGGTCAATATACTAGAAAAAAACCTTGCAGCACTCAGCTACTACCAATGATGTACATATGAAAATTAAAAACTTACGTTTTTTTTCAAAAAACTCAAAATTCTTATTCTTTTTTTTAAATCTGAAGTTCTTAGTACACACATTGGCCAATGTCTGCTTGCTCGTCGACTGCAACAAAGTGACTTCAGGTCCGACGAGTCCTATCGCTGACACCCAAGTCCTCCTTGTCCACCCTACCCCACTACTAAGTGGGCGGACACCATCTAGACCCTAGATCACCTGTAGGCAACGAGGGTGCACATTGCAGTAATGGAGCCAGCCACTCCACACGATACAAAAGAGAAAAAAACTGCACAGCACTCACAGACAATGTGAACTGGTGCCAGCAGGGATGAAGTCCTCCTTGGTAGTAGCTGAGTGCTGCAAGGTTTTTATCTAGTATATATATATATATATATATATATATATCAAGGATTACATCCCAAGGTGTTTACCATTCGGCTAGTCGCTCCAGCGGTATGACTTATACCAAATAATATCATCTGAGTTGGGTGTTAAAAGACTACTTCGATATTAAACTGAATATACCAATAGGAACTGTTCATATATTCATGAACTGTACCTTTTATTCCCAATTACCACGCATAGCCTGTGGATCTCTCAGTATTATGGTCATCAAAATCAATGTGCATTTTAGTATTGAACACTAGAGGTCAGACTTGTGTCGTATGTTGATTACACACCGAAATGGAGGACTCATGTGATTCTCTACAAAAGGATTCACCCTGAGGTGATGGGAGTGAATTTGTATCATCAGACCACAGGGAAGAGAACTAATTATTTGAGGATGGGTACCATCAAGCAAAATATCGGAGCGAAATCCAACATTTCAAGCGCTTCCATCAATGTTATGGCCCGCCACACACAGGTGGGACAACTATCAGTTTCGTGGGGTACTACAGGAAATAACACAGAGGTAGGTGAGTGACATGTTTAGGCCTACTGGGCTGGATAAATTCAAAGCTCATGCAAGCGCTCCCATCAATTTTATGCCCCGCCACACAGGTGGGACAACTATAGTTTTTTCAGTAATACTACCACGAAACTCAGTCAGGTAGGTCAGTGAGCTGTTTAATCAATCTGGACAAAGTACCTCAAAGTCTGCGCTGCTTCCGAATGGATAAAGAAACCAGAAACAACGGAATGTCTGGATCAAAGTGATGAATTGGTTTATTTTCCGATGCGTTTCAGAGCCACATACTGAGCTCCTTCCTCAGGGAACATGAGCTGTTGAGCTGTTTAGACCAAGTAGGCTGAATAAACTCAAAGCTCATGAAAGCAATCCCATCAATGTTGTGTCCCGCCACACACAGGTGGGACAACGATCAGTTTCATGGTATTTTACAGGAAATAAAAGAGAGGTAGGTAAGTGACCTGTTTATGCCTACTGGGCCAGATAAACTCAAAGCTCATGAAAGCACTCCCATCAATGTTATGTCCCGCCACACAAAGGTGGGACATCTATCAGTTTTGTGGAGTACTACAGGACATAACAGAGAGGTAGATAATTGACCTGTTTGGGCATAGTGAGCTGGATAAAATGAAAGCTCATGCAAGTGCTTCCATCAATTTTATGCCCCACCACACATAAGTGGGACAACTATACGTTTCGTGGAATATTACAGGAAATAATTGAGAGGTAGGTCAATGACCTGTTTAGGCCTAGTGGCCGGATAAACTCAAAGCTTATGCAAGCGCTTCTATCAATGTTATGCCCTGCCACACACAGATGGGACAACTATCAGTTTTGTGGAATATTATAGGAAATAATAGAGAGATAGCTCTGTAACCTGTTTAGGCCTAGTGGGCCGGATAATCTCAAAGCTCATGCAAGCACTCCCATCAATGATATGCCCTGCCACACACAGGTGGGACAACGATCAGTTTCGTGGTATTTTACAGGAAATAAAAGAGAGGTAGGTAAGTGACCTGTTTATGCCTACTGGGCCAGATAAACTCAAAGCTCATTAAAGCACTCCCATCAATGTTATGTCCCGCCACACAAAGATGGGACATCTATCAGTTTTGTGGAGTACTGCAGGACATAACAGAGAGGTAGGTAAGCGACCTGTTTGAGCCTACTGGGCCAGATAAACTGAAAGCTCATGCAAGCACTCCAATCAATGTCATGACCCGCCACACACAGGTGGACAATTGTCAGTTTCATGAAATATTACCGAAATAACTAGTAAGGTAGGTAAGTGACCTGTTTAGGCCTAGTCGGTCGGATAAACTGAAAGGTCATGCAAGTGCTCCAATCAATGTTATGCCCCGCCACAGACAGGTGGGACAATGGTCAGTTTCGTGGTATATTAGGAAATAAGGGGGCGTGTCCTGACACACACCATGCAGGACGCATAGATCCAGAGCTCGGCGACAGACTCTTCAGCGGCGATTATCTCACTCCCTGACCCTCCACCGGCTCCCTACTTGCCAGCCCTAGCTACAGCAAACACTGGAGGAGCTGGAAATGCCTAAACCAGCGCTCCAAAGCCGTGAACAGACCTCCAAAGTATCGAATTTGTTCTCCATGGGGTCCGCAGCCACTCGCTCCAAAATGGCGCCGACGGAGTCACAGGCACCTCGTTCCCCCCACCTTTCCAGCAGCACGAGGTATGAGGATGGCGAATCTGATGATAACGCTCTGGTCACACCACGGTGCTTGAGGGGTTTACTTGACTCCCTCCGCAGATCCATGCAGGCAGATATGAGGGGTCTGATTGGGGAGCTGAGGGAGGACATGGCGGCCATGGGGGAACGTACGCATCGCCTGGAGGGTAAAATGGCTGAATTCGCTACAGCCCACAATGAGCTGGCTGATAGCTTTCACACGATGGACTGTGCTATTAAAGATCTTAGAGCGGTCACATGGGACCTGGAGGACAAACTTAGGAGGAATAACCTTAAGGTCAAGGGGATGCCTGAGATGGAGGGTGAAGGCGACATCAAGGACATTGTTCACGCATTTCTTTGCACTGTGCTGCCTGATTCCCCTTCTATTGCCCCATTACCGGAGAAGGCTTACCGGCTGCCCAGACCTCAGTCTATACGCCAAGACCTCCAGAGGGACACACTGGTCTGCTTATCATTTCCCGCGCTGCGGGATAAGGTTTTACAGGCCCTAAGATTGAGCCCCATCTCCTCGGAACCCTACAAGAATTGGCAAACCTTTCCTGACCTGTCTCCTGACACCCTGGCCCATCGCAGAGACTTTGCCCCCACTGTAAAATATTGCGAGACAAAGGCATCCAGTACTCCTGGGGATCCCCAGTCAGCGTAGCCTTCCACTACAAGGGCACGCGGCACTCTTTTTCTCCCCCCTCCAGGCTTAAAGCAGCCCTTGAGGAATGGAACTTTGCGCCTTCCTCGTTGTCTCCCTTATCTAGTCCCTGGCAATCGGGGGGGTTGGGAGCCATCACCAGAGCAACATGGGGCTGTGGAGTGACTTCTATGAGACATTTTGGGAGTTTTCTGGAGCCGTTCATGTCTTACACAGCCTGACTCCTCCTGTTGATGAGGCTGTGATCTCTGGGCATTGGAGTGACCTCCCTGTTGGTGGTCATCCTCTCCACCCCCCCTGTTGAAGCAGGGGTGGCCTGAGGCTCAGAGTGGTTTATCCCCCATACCCGATCCTCGAATTCTGGTCGGGGTTGAACCGGTTGACTTATTATTCTTATCTATGTTTGTTGCTTGTATTTTTGCTTTTCTCTTGAACTCTTCTGTCTTTTTCTTTACCTATACTCTCCTCTTCACCTTATCCTACATCCTACCTCATACCATCCTACCTCTTATCCTTTCTGTGCCCTTCTTTTCCTTCCCTCTGGTTTCCTCCTTTGTCTAGCGCTCTCGTACCTCAGACCTCCGGTATTGTGAGTACTGGATACACCTTGCACTTTTTTCTTTGTGGATCATGAGTCTTAAGGTGGAATCTCTTAATGTAAATTGACTAAATGTCCATTGTAAACGAGCAATCTTGTGGCAGCATTTGAAAAGATCACAGAGTGATGTGGTGTTTTTGCAAGAGAGCGAAAAGGTAGAAAGAGCGGCACTCACCAAGGTTGCTGTAAGCGGTGTCCTTTATTGGGGTGGTTGGTACAAGGTGCAGGGAGGGGGACCGGGTGACGACGGCACCGTTTCGGGCGTGCTGCCTTTCAACGGGTCACCCGTTGAAGGGCAGCACGCCCGAAACGGTGCCGTCGTCACCCGGTCCCCCTCCCTGCACCTTGTACCAACACCCCAATAAAGGACACAGCTTACAGCAACCTTGGTGAGTGCCGCTCTTTCTACCTTTTCACTTTAATGGACTGTGTTTTGCTGGCACCCCGAGGGTCTTTGTGGCTCCAACCTCTGTGTCTCCACATTGAAATTTCCCCCTGAACGGTGGTGCCCTCGTTCTCTCGTTTGCTGGTTTTTGCAAGAGACCCACCTATTGGAAAAGGACTACCTCAGGATTTCTTCTCCTCTGTACCCCACCCAGTATTTTGCTGGAGGGGGGGGTTAAGAGGGCCGGGGTGGCTATCCTGATTCACAGATCTGTCTCTTGAGTTGCTCAGGGTCACGGAAGACCCAGAGGGCAGGTTTATTATATTGCTATGCCTCCTGAACAACAAGCCTTTTACCCTGGTCTCAGTCTATGGCACCAATGCGGGACAGGTGCGTTACATGAGGTCGCTGTTGGAAAAGGTATCCTCCCTTGCACGCGGCAGTAAAATTATTACGGGCGATTTCAACATTCCGGTTGATAAACACTTAGACTGCTCCGTACCATCATTACATAGAACCGATCTTAGCAAGGTAATCTCTTCTCAGCATCTGCATGATGTCTGGCGATACTGTCATTCGGACGAGAGAGATTACACTTTCTACTCCCACTGACATAATTCGCATTGCAGACTCGACTACTTTTTAATTGACGACTCTTTGCTGCCTAGGTGCCTAGATGCATCGATAGGCTCCATCACATGGTCCGCCCACGCCCCTGTCACCCTCAGAATATCTGATTCGGAAGCGGTGAGGCCTCCAGCCAGCTGGAAGCTTAATGAGTATCTGCTATCCTCAGCCAGGAACGTTGAGCAACTTTCTGGGGACATTAAGAACTATTTTTTAGAAAATTCTTCAGCGGATGTACCTCCAGACACGCTGTGGTTTGCCCACAAGGCGGTTCTCAGGGGCTTGCTCATCAACATGGCTTCTCTTGCTAAACGAAACTATGATAGAACATTAAAAACCTTGCTCTCGAAACTTAAGTCCCTAGAGGACCAACATGGATTTGTACCCTCCGATTTGACGCTCTCCGACTTGCGACAAACTAGAAGGAAGCTGCGCTCGCTGCTCCTAAATAGAGCAGAGCTCCAACTTAAAAAGACTAGAGCAAAATACTATGGTTAGGGAGACAGGGTGGGAAGTGTGCTTGCACGGAGGATTAAAAAAAAGGGAGGTTCAGGCAAAAATCCCCTTCTTGTGCAAAGCGGATGGTACAACGGTCCGTAACCCCCTAGACATAGCTAATGAATTTAGAGACTACTACAACTCTCTTTACAATCTCCATGGCTCTGGTATTACCCCCCAACCCTCAGCCGACTCTATATGCAACTTCCTAGACAAGGCCAAGCTGCCGGAGGCTCAATTGACAATGCTAAACGCCCCATTTACAGAGTTTGAAGTCTTGAGGGTCATCTCCGCAGTCAAAAAACGTTCCTACCTAGGGCCTGATGGGTTCTCTTACCATTATTATGCTTGCTTCTCTCATTTACTAGCCCGCCCTTTGCTGAACCTCTTCAATTTTTGGCAAGATCGGGGCGAGATTAGGAGAGAGGGCCTTGAGGCGGTTATAGCAACCCTCCCTAAGCCGGGTAAGCCTGCTGATACTCCTGGTGACTTTCGTCCTATCGCCCTTCTCAATTGTGATGTCAAAATTTTCACCAAGCTCCTTGCCAATCGCCTCATGGGGGTACTGCCTTCGCTGGTTGGTCTAGACCAAGTGGGATTTGTCCCGGGCCGGCAGGCCAGCGACGGTACAAGGCGTCTGGTGGACCTGCTGGAGCTCATGGAGAGGAGGAAGACCCCCGATGCGCTCTTGTCTCTGGACGCAGAGAAAGCATTTGATAGAGTGCACTGGGGGTATCTGGATGCAGTTCTTCAGAAATTCGGGGTACTAGGGCGTTTTAAGACGTCTATCATGGCCCTGTACTCCTCTCCATGCGCTTCGGTGAGGGCTTCGGGTTTTCTTTCACCCTCTTTTGACATCACTAATGGGACTCGGCAGGGGTGCCCGCTTTCCCCTCTCATTTTCACGTTGGTGAGGGAGCCACTGGCTGTGGTGGTGAGGGGAGACCCCACTATAAGAGGGGTCTCGGTGGGACCTATGGAACACAAGATTGGACTTTATGCAAATGATGTGGTGTTCATTTGCACACACGTTTCGTCCACGCTACCTAGGATTATGGAGGTGTTGGAGGAGTTCTCTCGAGCTTCCTTTTACAAACTGAATTTGACCAAGTCATCTCTATACCCACTTAACATCCCCCCGGGAGAGCAGGACCAAATCAGGCGTCAATACTCTTTGGCTTGGGCGGTGGGGGGGTTTCACCTATCTAGGCATCCATGTTACTAATGTAAACAAAATGCTTCGGCACAATTATAACCTATTGCTTGCGGAGATCCGCAAGGGTCTAGACAGCCATTCTGGCCTCCACTTATCGTGGATGGCCAGGATCCAAATTATTAAGATGACCTACCTCCAAGATTTTGTATCTCTTGAGGTGTCTCCCTCTCCACTTTCCAAGCAGGTGCCTGTCGAGCTCATTGGGATGGGGTACTCGGTACCGGACTGGGTCTGCAAATGGGGATGTCTCGGGTGGTCCTGGTCCGGACTGTGTCCCGGGCCCTGGCAATAATAAAAAGGGGGTATTTACAGGGGATAATGTCAGTCATGACGCCACCCACGGTTTGTGGTCAGTAGTGGGACCACCGCTGCTGCAGAACCTCCGGGGACAATGTAATGGCAGCTAAGATGGAATAGTTGTCCGCAGGTAGAACTAGGTTCCCCGGGGCAGTGATGATAAAGTCTATAGTGTAGGGTATGATGCTGGCTGGTGCTGGCTGCAGTGCATTTACTGTCCTGATGCTGCAGAAATCCTCCTTCAGCGTTCAGAGCTGACAGGCTGTGACTCTCCAGGTTGTAATCTTCTGCACACCAGTTTGGAGGGAATCATATGCAGGCAGAATCATGCAAGGGAGTCAGAGTCAGGGTTCACTGTGTTTACTTCTCAGATTCTCAGTTACAGTTCACAGTCACAGTTCACAGTCTTTACACGGGCATAACTCTCCCCTCCGGGTCCCTTTACTCCCTGCAGCCAGGTTGTTCCTTTCTATGACCCCTCACTCATTCTCTGTCCATTCCAGACTCTGATTCTCTCTCTCTCACTTGTGGTGCGTGTATACGGATAGTATGGCGGTGGCTCAGACCCCTGTGGGCCCTTCGGGATGCCACTGAGCGACGTGTCCTTTGGGGTGGGAACCCTACCGTGAAACTAGAGTTCCCCGTCGGTTGTCTGGGGATACTGGGTAGATCATCGGTCTCCTTTAGAGCCGACAATCTACTGCCAGCCTAGCCTCCAATAGTTCTCCCAGGTGAGGCTCTACCAGGCTCCTTCTAACCGTGTCTTTGGGTTCAATAAGAGAGCTACTCCGTCTGCAGTCTGCCGTCTCAGTCGTGGTTCTAGGACCCAGTATCACTGGTCCTCTCATCCCTCACACTCCTGGGGTGCTGGCTCCGGATATGCTTTCTCTCTGTGGGTCGCACTGGCTCTCCAGATTCTGCGTTCCTTCCACCCCACTCTTGCAGGACATGTGCTTCTGTCTTTACATCTCAGTCTACACCCGCCTATTGACTCCTTCCTTCTCCCCCTGCTCTATATCTACCCTCTGTCACCTGACCTGCTTGTCGGCCCACCCACTGTCTCTAAACCCACCACCCCTTTCCCGCCGAGAGTTCCCGGGCTCCGGGGTGGGTGCTGCTGCTCTCTAGTGGTTGTGTGGGCTATCTGTGAGGGTGTTGGGGTGCAACTGTCGTTCCTACCTTCCTGGCTGCAGTTCCCTTTATGGCCTCCTGGTCGCAGGGCACCACATGCCTCCGTATGTTCCAGACGCTGTTTGGTCATTTTATATGGAGGGGAAAACCACACAGGGTTGCAATGAATGTCCTCACACTGCATTACTCGACTGGGGGTCCCAGCTATTCGGGCGTATTTGTGGCGCCCCACTACGTAGGTGCCACAGAAGGGGGTACTGCACCCAGAGAAGCGGTGTAGTACTCCACTGCAATTGGGACAATGGTCACAAGATGGAGCCCTAGAGCAGACACCCACACACTAGGACAGTAGGTGGGAGGGAACCCTGGGAGGATACAGATAGTGACCTCTAGGGGGAACTAGTGAGTCAGAGAAGGAGTGAGGAGTGAGAAGGAGTCGGAAGAGGTAGAGTGGAGGAAGACCAGGCAGTCAGCCTGAGGACAGAGAGGATCATCTCGGCTGAGAGGTCCAAGAGGAACAGATCCCAAAGAAAAGAGAAAGAAAGACAGGAACAACTCAGAAGCAGAGTTCGCTCTAGTAAGGGTAAATTGAGTAACAGTAGAGTTTGACCCGAAAGGAAAGAAACCGGGTACCGGAGCCCGCACCTGTGAGTTCTTCAAGACTCAGAAAATCCGTGCAACAGGGATATTACAAATACAGCCCTGATTCCCACAGATCCCACAAGAGGGAAGTCAGGACTAGCAAAGAGTAGCAGTCCAGATAGAATTTTGACCCGACGGGTACAAGGGAGGCGAAGAAAGTAGAAGTAACAGGAGGTCAGATAATCTACAGGAGATCATGCTTCACACTGGGAACAAGAAAGAAGGAACAGGAAAGGAACATAAAGGAGGGTTCCATCTCAAGTCAGAATCCCAATTGCAGCCAGGAAGCATTCGCCATTGTACCATCTAATGAACTTTATTGAACTGTAAGCTGAAAGAAAGGACTGTTCAAGTAAAAGTTACCCGGTGAAGTGAAGTTTTGACTCTGCTGCATCCTTTCAAACGTAAACTGTTTTATTACAGCATTCCTGCCCTGGTGGTCCCGTCCTGCCTGCGGGGACAATTCCATCTGAGCCGCCATACCATCGACCACCGGAGGACTGGAGCGGCGCTGGTGAACATCACCAGACTCAGCAGGTGGCGTCACGAAGACAGCCTTGTAAATAATCCCCTGTAAATATCCCCATTTTTTTTTTATCATAAGTGATTTTTATTAACAGTTTTTCAGCAGTATAACATATTAGAAAGACAAAGATTGTGTTATAATATACAAGGAGGGGGAAAGGGGGAAAAAAGGGAGGGGGGAGGGGAGGAGGGTAATTGGAAAAGACATCTCCAGAAACAATTCGTTGATATGAGCCAGGGCAGTCCGTTGTTGGAAACAAATCAAGTCCGTTGCAGATAGCTCCACGTAATATAGAGTTCAGAGCGTACAGTATGAATAGAACAAATACAGTCAAAGTGAAGCCGTTCTGTAATCCTGCGGTATTGGCTTGTAAAGATATAAACAGTTCCAAATCGTATCTTGTCGAGATCTCCGTTAATATATGTTCACAGTGGGGGTCCAAAAGCCAATACCCTGTACTTCAACTTATAGTTGATTGAGCATTGTGTGTGTCCGATAGGAGATATAGATACAGTTTTTTCTTATTCAGCAAATGGACTAAGACTAGGCTGCTTGTTAGTTTTTAACAGTAATTCTGGGTAAGTTGCAAAGAAATAAGGATATGGGAAGGGGAGGGGGAGAGATAAGGGGAACAGGGGAACAGTTCAGGGTAAAGAAGAGGAAAAGGATAAGAGAGTAAAAGAGTAGAAGAGTGAGAAAGTAAAAAAGCAAAAGAGTAACTGGTCCATCCCTGGTTCCGCACCCCTTCAAATCGACAGAGGGCTCCAAGAGTACTCCCATCTGGTCTACAGCGGGGGTCTCCGGGCCAACGGGTGTGCTCCCCACAGATCCCACGCCTCGGAGACATATCTTCGTTCGCCTTGATCCAACGCCAAGTAGTACTCGTGACAAAAGATCGAATTTATTCTGTCGACGAGATCACTTAACGTCGGAAGGGAAGGTTGCTTCCACTTAGAGGCGACACAGACCCTGGCAGCCGTCAATATGTAGGTCATCACACGGCGTATCACCGGAGGGTATGAAATAACCCCCACGTGAAGAACCGCTATCCTTGATTCCAAGGGGATCGTCATCTCAGTAACCGAGTCCAAGAGCCCCTTGACTAGCTGCCAGAACCGTGCCACCTCAGGGCAGGTCCACCACATATGGGACAGGTCACCCCGCATACCACACTGCTTCCAGCATAGCGGGGAAGTCCCTCTGCCAAAGCTCGCCAGCCTTGTCGGGCTGGTATACCAACGTAGGTGGATTTTCTTGAGCAATTCGACATGGTTTAAACATCTGGATGCCTCTCTCACACAATGTATAGCATCCTCCCAATCCTCCTCTGACACCTCGAAAGTTAGATCTTGCTCCCATTTGATTGTGTATGATAGTTTCTGGGGGGCATCTCTGTCAATCAGATCTGAATACAAAGCCGACAGTGATTTCTGTGGTCTAGGCACCGCTATCAGAGATCGTCTCAACGCCGAGGGTGTCCCAGGAGCGCCCAGGTCATAAGAGAAAGCGGGGGAGCGCACAAAGTGTGCTATCTGATGGAAGTGCAGGAAGGTGGCATTGAGATCTGGATATTTGGGCAATACCTCCTCAAACGTGAGCCTTTTGGAACCCTCAAAGAGATCCGCCAGAGTCTTTGGGCCCGCATGTCTCCACGAGCTCACTGAGAAAGTAGGGATCAACCAGCAGAACGCCTCCAAGGGAAATTCCCCTGGAGGGATCCTGGTCCATTCCCCTCGAACCGAACGGTGCACTGTCAGTAGTTCAGAGATCGTTTGAAGGAAGTTATTGTCCAGTAGGGGAGCCACTGAGTTCGCTGCGAGAAGGGAACGTAAAGAACCCCTCTCCAGCGAACCCTGTTCAATCTGCTTCCATCCCTGTGAATCTTCCTCATGCCACCACTTCCCAGCCGCCTCCAAGACCACCGCCTTTCGATACTTCTCCACCTCCGGGACGCCCATCCCACCCCTCGTCAAGTGTCGATATAGTAGAGATCCTCTAACCCTAGCCGGGGCCGTTGCCCAGACACATCTGGAGATCATTCGCTGAAGGCGTATAATCAACTTTTTGGGAAAGTGGACTGGGATACATCTGAACAGATACAGAATTTTAGGAAGCCACAGCATCCTCACCGCCTGGATCCTGGCGATCCAGGACATCGAGCCCAATGGGAAATCAGATAAGGCTCTGTCCAGATCGGCCAAAAGTCGGTCGATATTTTCCTTCGCTACACGTTTGGAAGAGCATAAGTAGATACCCAGGTACGGAATACCTTTGGGTGAGCATGCAAAAGGGAACCCGGCGGTGAGGGTAGCCACGTCTCCCCCTGAGAGTCCAACAGGGAGCATCACAGACTTGGCAGCGTTGAGCTTATAGTATGATATCTGTGCAAAGCAGTCAAGTTTCTGTACAATTCCAGGGAGGGAGGAAAGGGGCTCTTCCGTAACCACAATGACATCATCGGCATACAAGCCAATCACATGCCTGTGCCTCCCCGCCATAATTCCAGTGATCGTCGGGTCCGCTCTCAGTGATATTGCCAGAGGCTCCATAACCAGAGCAAAGACCAGAGGTGACAGAGGGCATCCCTGCCGGGTGCCATTGGTGATACGGAAGAGCCTGGACTTATATCCACAAGATAAAACTCTTGCACACGGGTTTGAGTAAAGGGCGAGAATAGCCGAGACGATAGGGCCCGTAATGCCGAAGGCCGAGAGAACCTCCCTGAGGTATCCCCAGTGCACCCTATCGAACGCCTTTTCAGCATCCAGTGATAGGAACACACTGGGGGCACCCCTCCTCTCCGCCACCTCTATCAAGTCTAGCATTCTCCTCGTCCCGTCATTCGCTTGCCTACCCTGCACAAATCCAACCTGATCTTGATGCACCAGAAGGGGAATCACATCGCTCAAACGCGAAGCCAGGAGTTTGGCGTAGATCTTCAAGTCTGTGTTTAAAAGTGATATGGGTCTGAAATTCTCCGGTCGATCCTGGGCCTTTCCCACCTTGGGAATAGTCGATATCGTGGCTTCCAACGCAACGTCGGGAATACAGCCCTGTGCTTGCCACTTGTTGAAAAGTCTAAGGAGGTAAGGCGTAAGGATCTGGCCGTAGAGCCCATAGTATTCATTAATCAGCCCATCTGGGCCAGGTGCTTTGTTGTGTTTCAGGCCTTTCAGGACTTCAGTAATTTCAAGCTCAGTAAAGGGGGCATTAAGCGAAGTCTGTAAGTCTGCTGAGATAGTCGGGATGTCAAGAGTCCCCAAAAACGTACGTATGGCTTCCGTAGTGGGTTGCGGTGTTTGTGGATCAGAGCGGAGGTTGTACAATTGCTCGTAATATGAGGCGAAAACCTCTACTATGTCTGAGGGATTTCGTACCAGTCCTCCCTGTTTATCTCGTATAGCCGTCACCATCCCATTTGTCAGTTTTTTCTTTAATCTGCGAGCCAACAGTTTACCTGCTCGGTCACCCGATTCATAATATTTAGTACGGAGTTTTCTAAGACCAGTCTCATGTTGTTTAAGAAACAACGCCCGTAAATCATTGCGAAGTAGACCTATCTTTGATATAAGCGCACAAGACGGCGACGTCTTATTAAGTGCCTCTAAGCTAGACAATTCCGCCGTCCAGTCCCTAACAAGGCGTTCTCTACGGCGTTTTGCGATCGATGCTTTTTGTATGCACAAACCACGCATCACCGCCTTGTGCGCGTACCAAAGTACGTCATCAGGAGTCTGGTCCACATCATTCAATTCAAAGTATTCTCTCAGAGCCATGCCCAACTCATCAGCCGTCTTCGGATCGGTCAGGAGACCCGCATGAAGCCTCCAAGACTTTGAAGCCCCACCTCCAGCATCTAGGTCCATTTCCAATTCGATCGGGGCATGGTCCGACCACGTGATCAGACCAAGCCTGATGAACGGCACCTATCCAGGGCTACATCATTAAGCAGAAACAAGTCTATTCTGGAATAGGATTTGTGCGCCGGGGAGAAGAAGGAATAGTCCCTCTCCTCCGCGTGCTGGTACCTCCAGACATCATGGAGGTGGAACTCCCGGCACAGGTCTCCAAGAGAACTCCTACCTCTGAGCACCGAGGAGGAGGAGTCAATGCGGGGCTCCATGACCGCATTGAAATCGCTGCAGATGATAAGTCTTCCCCCCACCTCTTCGCCGATGCGGGCGAGCAGGTGTCTCAGAAATTTCGCCTGACCCACATTTGGGCTATAGACCGTGACTATTGTGCAGCGGGTTCCCCCTATTTCACAACGCACTCCCACAAATCTGCCCGCACCGTCAGAGAAGGAGGAAATGAGAGAAAACTGCGTCCTGCGACTGACAAAAATACAGACCCCTGCCTTCTTTTGGGGCGCGTTTGCAAAGAAACAGTGTGGATAGTTCGGATGTCGGAGTCTCACATTGTCAGCTTCCAGGAGGTGTGTCTCCTGAAAACATAAAACGTCAGCCCCAGAGGACCTAGCCTCCCTCCACAGATTAGACCTCTTGTGGGGGGAATTGAGGCCATTTACATTTAGTGAAAGTATTTTCAGCTTCATTGCGGGGCTCAGAGAGGACCAGGTAGGAGGAAGAAATTAGAAGAGAAGAGAATGAGGAGAAGTTGAAAAAGGGAGAGAAGAGAATGGATTAAGAGGCAAGTAAAGGGGGATTAGAATGAGGAGGGAGGGTTACTCTCCAAGGCTTGGAGAAGACCTATAAGAGTTAGGAGAAGCAACAGCTACAGTGGAGCAAAAAAGAAAGAAGAAGATATGTGCACATATCAAGTTAACCAAAACAAAAATCATACATTTGCAAAGGGACTCCTAGATTTGGAATCAAGTTCTTGTGGGGGGATTCCCCGCAGGATCTCCTCCTCCTCCGTCAACCACAACTCACAACTCAGGGGGAGGTCGGTGACCACTGGGGAATACACAAAAGAAGAATACCTTATGGGATACCACCCATCAGAGTCTTCCACCAGCCATCCACATTTAAAGCCATAAAACAGCCTTCTGTCCAGAATTGTGCCGCAGTGCTACTCAAGAGCAGGCTCCTCCGGCTGATTCTCTCTCGCCTGGACCTCTCTTGCCGCGTCCAGGCGCTGTGGTGAGGGAGCAGAGGTCAATCTCCATGCCCTGAGCGTCTTCCTCAGCAGGGTTGGTGAATCAAAGGACTGTCTTCTGCCGTCGTATTTAAAGTGAAGGGACACAGGGGAGCCCCATGCATATGGGATCTCCCTGTCCCTCAACACTCTGCAACTGGATGCAAAATCTCGGCGCCTTGCCAGTGTCCCCGGGGACAAGTCCTGGTATATGGAAATGTGCTCATATGGGCTAGGGAGCGACGGGCCTCGTCTCATCCGCTTGAACAACGCGTCGGTAATCCCCGGGAATCTCATATGTACCAGTATGTCTCTTGGCACAGATGGGGGGAGGTTGCGAGGCTTGGGTATACGGAAAGCCTTGTCCATAACGAGCTCCTCTGAAGACAGGTCAGGGAACACTGCCGATAGGAAAGTGGCGGCAGCGATCCGTGCATCCGGGGCATTGTTGTTCTCCTCCGCCATGCCACGTATTTTGAAATTGTTGCGTCGGAGCCGGTCTTCAATATGGTTCAGGGCCCCCGCGAATGAGCCCATCTCGCGGTCCAAGTCCGAGTAGTTATCGGCAAGAGCGTTATGGGCCTTAGCGACCTCTGTTACTTTACCTTCCAGCTGTGTGGTCTGAGCCTCGAGCGCACCCAAGTCCTCCCTCATGTTACCGATCAATGCCGCCATATCCGCCATCACAGAGGTTCTAAACGCTGCCAGACAGTCTTGAAGGACCGTCTGAGTGACCGGAGAGTCACCGCTCGGGCCCGAGTCCCTTCTCTCTGGGGGCCGGTGGGAACGCAGGTCATGGGGAGGCCTCTCCTGTGAAGCTTGTCCCGGCGCCATTTTGTTTGGGGAGTTGCATTGCCGCTCAGACCCGAAATAGTCAGTGAGTCTGTGCTCGGTGCGGCGTTTAGCTTGAGCCGGTTTGGGCATCTCAGTACCGTCTCCGGGGTGTCAGAGGGCGAACGGCTGCCTTGGAAGCAGAGGCTGATCGTTCAGATGCCGGTAATGTGGAGAAGCCAGCGGAGCTCAGTTAAACTGCGACCGGCGCCATGAGCAGCTGGACACGCCCCTCAATATCCCCATTTTTGGTTGACCCCCAGGGCCATGGCCTTGGGATGGCCACACGTGACTTCCCAGACTGACAGAGAGAGTCCCGAGAGCCGAGTACCTCACAGCCCTGGGCGCACCCGCGTCAACTTCTGGTGTCACGAACAGGATCTCGTGCCCTGTACCACCGGGTACTGTGTGCTTTGATTTGGATTTTTCCGCTATTGCTGGGGCCAAAGATGGATTCCCGCCATTGCTGTGTGGGGACCCAAGATAGCGCCGACGCCATGGAGTAAACAACATGTGCAGACCTGGGGGAGTGCCACAGCCCCTAGAAGAAGGAGGGCCTGGCCAGAGCAGCGAAAAAAAGAGTGGCCGCCCCGAGTACCATCAATCAATCAGGGGGGCGGCCCACAGGAAGTTCCAGGGGAATGCCCGCCCTTCGCTGTAAAACCGGAAGAGAAGGACAGACGCCATTAGACTTCTACGTACCCAGCAGCATGGCAGCACCCCGATGGAGAGATGTCGTTCGCGAGCTGGAGGAGCAGACCCGAGCTGAGCTAGGCAATCCAGCGGCTGTGTCCCTACTCACGCTAGAGGGGGATGCAGATAACTGGCGGGAAGGTTTCACCTGGCTCCGGCAGGAGATGGAGCAGACGATCGCATGGGTGTGCCGGCGGTGGAGCGCGGAACGGACCTACAAGCTGTTGCCGAGAAGGACAGCCCGTGAGGCGCGGGAGGCAGAGATTGCGGCGAGAGCTGTGGAACAGTACTGCACCTCCCTTCACACCCGAGAATGCGGCGACGCAGACGGAGCCCCTGAAACCAACACCAGCACCATCATCGCCAGAGGTCAGCAGTAGTCCCCAGCCGGAGACTGCATTTGTGTCTGCACCGGAGCGGACCCTGCTGGACGTCGATGTAGAGGAGCTGTATGAGGGGCCTGCAGAGCCTGATGATGACGATGACTATGAGATGCCGGCTGGAGCCTCAGTAACGAGCACCCCAGAAGCAGCTTGGTGGACAACGTGGCAGCAGCACCGCCAAGGACTCCCCGCCATTGCCGGTGCCGCGGAGGTATGTGTGTGTGCCACTCCTAACCACCATAGACATAGCCCATCACCACCCCCATATCAACCCCTGCCAAGTATCCGGTCAGTCCCAGACAAGAGGAGCCTGGTAGTCAGGCACAGGGAGAGGGAGGAATACTACCACAGGGAGCGTACCACGAAGAGGTTAAGGGACGAAGCCTGTGCGCAGCCCCCATTACACATGGAACTATGCAAAACTGGCATGGTAGTGAGTGTATACCACCGAGAGGGATGGGGCTTTATAAGAGAGCCAGGACTATTAGATGATGTCTTTTTCACCCGGAGGGATGTTGAAGCGTTTTTAAGACAAGGACACCCCCAACGTGATCTATTCAGAGGCGAACAGGTTACCTATGAGAGATATCCTGCCCCACTTGGATGGTTTGCTCTCCGCATTTCAAAAACTGATTAATGGACTCCCGATGAGAAACATTGCTTTTCCCCTGTATATACCCTTCATATCTTGCTGCAACCCTTTAAAGAAGAATGTGTCCCTGGAGACCCTTAAGAACTCTACATTGAACTGAACCCCCATTTTGTGTGATAATGTGAAGAGCCGCCCAGCGGTGATATTGCACACTGGACTGTGTAGGACTAGAGGTTACCGCTGGGCCCGCATGCGAAGTCGGTCCCGTTGGGCCAGAGTGAATATTGTGTGTGCAGTTTTATATGCAACGTTTTAAGATATGTGTGGCGCCCCGCAACAAGTGCGTCACAGGAGGGTATTGCATCCCTGACTGAAGCTGCAATATTCTCTGACTAAGTAATGACATGGTTAAACATCAGAGCTCCATACCCTACATGCACATCAGAATAGAGGGCCAATAAGGTCATGGTGGGCGGAGTGTAGGAGTAGAGTGTTGAAGGAGAATGTAGGAGAAGGAGGAAGGAGAAGGAAGTGGTCGGGAGGAACGTAGGAGAGGGGGCTCTGCACAGTCCCGTGCAGCCCCCTAGACCACCTACCAGTTGGCGCCATTACCCGGTGCCTAACAACCAGACTCTGGGCGAACACTTACGGGTCAAAATACACCCGCGCCTATCTACAACCGGATCACTGGTTCCGAAGCAAGCAAGTTGTTTACCACTGCTTAGCAAACCAGGAGTGGAGGGACCACTTTACAGGAGTACCCCACCGCCGCCGCAAACAGAGCCGTCTTGCCAGCGGAATACCCACCAAAAGGACCCAGGCTCCCCTCACACCAGAACGTACACACCGGCAGGGAAATGTAAGTAGCCCCTTGTACCCGAACTTGGCACACTAAGGCGACATCGGCAACTCACCTAGAACAAGTTTAGAATAGAGGAACACCGCGGAGCTCTGAGACAACACCGGTCATTGCTAAGTCCACCCAGTCCGTTACCCGTATACCATGTATCACTTGCTGGTTACAGTAAAAGACCCGTTGCAGAGACTATTGGTGTCCGTGTTTCTTCAGAACTGTTTAACTCCGTACACTAAGAGTAACTAAGCTGCCTCACAACATCAAGTGCAGCTTCTGGCTCCGGGGACTCCCGCTCGTCCTGTGGGGAGCGTCCCATCTTGCTGCATTCCATCCCCCGGAGGCCCAAGCAGCGCCGGTGAAATCACCGGAACTCCCGTAGTTGGCGTCACTACAAGAATTAACCCCTTATCTGTTCGGCCAACTTCATTGATCTGGACCACCGGGCCCACACAGCCTCGGGCGCGGTACCGTGACAGGGAGCAGCGACAGCCCGAGACGTGCACACCCCGGCTGCGGTGAGTCATATGCGCCTCCTTGAACGGGGAAGAAACCTAAATATTCTTGAATGTATATAGTTTACCCGTTGATGTTGATGATTACAAAAATATAAAAATGTTTTTCACTTCCCGAAGAGCGAGTGTGATGCTCGGGGATGAGCATGTTTAACCAGGGGGGAGTGTGGTGCCTCACTACGTAGGTGCCACAGAAGGGGGTACTGCTCCCAGAAAAGTGGTGTAGTACTCCACTGCAATTGGGACAAGATGGAGCCCTAGAGCAGACACCCACACACTAGGTCAGTAGGTGGGAGGGAACCCTGGGAGGATACAGATAGTGGCCTCTAGGGGGAACTAGTGAGTCAGAAGGAGTGAGGAGTGAGAAGGAGTCGGAGTGAGGAGTGAGAAGGAGTCAGAGGAGGTAGAGTGGAGGAAGACCAGGCAGTCAGCCTGAGGACAGAGAGGATCATCTCGGCTGAGAGGTCCAAGAGGAACAGATCCCAATGAGAAGAGAAAGAAAGAGGAACAACTCATAAGCAGAGTTCGCTCTAGTAAGGGGAAATTGAGTAACAGTAGAGTTTGCCCCAAAAGGAAGGAAACCGGGTACCGGAGCCCGCAACTGTGAGTTCTCACATGCAAAATCAGTGCAACAGGGATATTACAAATACAGCCCTGACTCCCACAGATCCCACAAGAGGTAAGCCAGGACTAGCAAAGAGTAGCAGTCCAGATAGAAGGTTGACCCGACGGGTACAAGGGAGGTGAAGAAAGTAGAAGTAACAGGAGGTCAGATCATCTTTAGGAGATCCGGCTGCACACTAGGAATAAGAAAGAAGGGACAGGAAAGGAACATAAAGGAGGGTTCCATCTCAAGCCAGAATCCCAATTGCAGCCAGGAAGCATTCGCCATTGTACCATCTAATGAACTTTATTGAACTGTAAGCTGAAAGAAAGAACTGTTCAAGTAAAAGTTACCCAGTGAAGTGAAGTTTTGACTCTGCTGCATCCTTTCAAACGTAAACTGTTTTATTACAGCATTCCTGTCCCGGTGGTCCCGTCCTGCCTGCGGGGATGATTCCATCTGAGCCGCCATACCATCGACCACCAGAGGACTGGAGCGGCGCTGGTGAACATCACCAGACTCAGCTGGTGGCATCACGAAGACAACCTTGTAAATAATCCCCTGTAAATATCCCCATTTTTGGTTGACCCCCAGGGCCACGGCCTCGGGATGGCCACCTGTGACTTCCCAGACTGACAGAGAGAGTCCCGAGAGCCGAGTACCCCACAGCCCTGGGCGTGCCCACGTCATATTACAGGGCGGTAATCCTGGACTCCGCCAGAAAGTGATGGCTCGGAGCACCAATGGCACTATGGATCCAGATTGAGTCCTTTTTTGCCCCTAAATGGTCCACTAGACTTTTACTTGAAATCCACTTACTTGGCTCTGCAACTAATCCTAGCTATCTCTCTACAATGCAGACCCTCCTGTGAGTCTGGACCCAGATGGGTCGTAGCTTCCTCCCCTTCCTGTACCGGTATATCTCAATACCTGCGCTTGAGAAGTCAGTAGACTGTCTCTCACTTCATCAGTGGAAGGCAGCTGGTATACAACATCTAGCACAGGTAATGGACGACTCTGGCCTGATGGCATTTGAAAACATGACCCGAACGATCAGGGTTCCACACAAAGAATTCTTCCGTTACCTCCAGGTGAGGCAGTTTTTGTCCACGGTCTCTCTTACTGAACAAAACATTGAGGAATATGACTCCTCGGTGCAATCATTCTTTAAGTCGGATGGCGTCAACTCCGGGGATGTGTCCCTGCTGTACAAAGCCCTCTTAAATCAGAGAGCAAAGGCGAAGCTCCCGTAAATGGCCAAGTGGGAGGCGGGACTGTCATCTGAGGCTCCTTTGGAGGACTGGCAGGGTGCCGTCACTCACGCCTCTCTCTTTTCGTCATTTATAAACTATCTGGAGCAAACGAAAAAACTCCAGCTGCACTGGTACCTTACTCCTGTACAAATTGCTAAATTCGCCCGGAGTGAGGCAGCGACCTCTCCCTCACATCTCTGCTGGAGGGGTTGCCTGGGCACTGGTACAGCGTCTCATATTTGGTGGTCTTGCCCAAAGGTCAAAGGCTTTTGGGGAATGGTTGGGGCCTTGATAAGTAGCCTAACGGGTGTCACTTCCCATTTGGAAGCCCCCCTGGCGGTGCTAGGCCTTGGCCTGAACTCCTTTCCCCCTACACTTTGCCCTATGGTAACTAATGTCCTCGTTGCAGCGAGACTTTGCTTGGCATCTTTGTGGAGGTCTCCCGTCGTCCCTTCCCAGGAAGACCTAGTGAATCGTATAAATAGTCACTTTCAGCATCTATTATATAATTGCCGTAGCGACTTCCGTCGCATACGGCGCCACTTCCGTGGCTTTGTTCGGATCCATGGCTCCGGGGGCGGCGACAACTATCTCCAAGATGGCGTCCGTGAACTCTCGCGAGACTTCCCGGACGCCATATTGGATCCTGAACTCCAGGGGCGGCGACATAGCGGCGGAGGACGATACACCTGCATCGCGCCGCTGGAGCCCGGACAGGTAAGAATAACATATGCTTCGCTATTTGGAACCCCTGCCGTCTACAAGACAGGAGGGGGAAAGGGGAGCACCGGGGCCTGCAAGGGGGAGACCAGCACTCTCACCTCTGTGCACATACTACCTGCGACACCATTGTCACCTCTGTGTGTATACCACCTGCAGCACCATTGTCACCTCTGTCTGTATACCACCTGCAGCACCATTGTCACCTCTGTGTGTATACCACCTGCAGCACCATTGTCACCTCTGTGCGCATGCTACCTGCAGCACCATTGTCACCTCTGTGTGCATGCTACCTGCAGCACCATTGTCACCTCTGTGCGCATGCTACCTGCTGCACCATTGTCACCTCTGTGCGCATGCTACCTGCTGCACCTTGTCACCTCTGTGCGCATGCTACCTGCAGCACCATTGTCACCTCTTTGCGCATGCTACCTGCAGCACCATTGTCACCTCTGTGTGCATACTACCTGCAGCACCATTGTCACCTCTGTGTGTACATAGTACCAGCAGCATTGTCACCTCTGTGCGCATGCTACCTGCAGCACCATTGTCACCTCTGTGCGCATGCTACCTGCAGCACCATTGTTATCTCTGTGCGCATGCTACCTGCAGAACCATTGTCACCTCTGTGCGCATACTACCTGCAGCACCATTGTCACCTCTGTGTGTACATAGTACCAGCAGCATTGTCACCTCTGTGCGCATGCTACCTGCAGCACCATTGTCACCTGTGCGCATGCTACCTGCTGCACCATTGTCACCTCTGTGTGTATACCATCTGCAGCACCATTGTCACCTCTGTCTGTATACCACCTGCAGCACCATTGTCACCTCTGTGTGTATACCATCTGCAGCACCATTGTCACCTCTGTGCGCATGCTACCTGCAGCACCATTGTCACCTCTGTGCGCATGCTACCTGCAGCACCATTGTCACCTCTGTGCGCATGCTACCTGCTGCACCTTGTCACCTCTGTGCGCATGCTACCTGCAGCACCATTGTCACCTCTCTGCGCATGCTACCTGCAGCACCATTGTCACCTCTGTGTGCATACTACCTGCAGCACCATTGTCACCTCTGTGCGCATGCTACCTGCTGCACCATTGTCACCTCTGTGCGCATGCTACCTGCAGCACCATTGTCACCTCTCTGCGCATGCTACCTGCAGCACCATTGTCACCTCTGTGCGCATGCTACCTGCAGCACCATTGTCACCTTTGTGCGCATGCTACCTGCTGCACCATTGTCACCTCTGTGCGCATGCTACCTGCTGCACCTTGTCACCTCTGTGCGCATGCTACCTGCAGCACCATTGTCACCTCTCTGCGCATGCTACCTGCAGCACCATTGTCACCTCTGTGTGCATACTACCTGCAGCACCATTGTCACCTCTGTGTGTACATAGTACCAGCAGCATTGTCACCTCTGTGCGCATGCTACCCGCAGCACCATTGTCACCTTTGTGCGCATGCTACCTGCTGCACCATTGTCACCTCTGTGCGCATGCTACCTGCTGCACCTTGTCACCTCTGTGCGCATGCTACCTGCAGCACCATTGTCACCTCTGTGCGCATGCTACCTGCAGCACCATTGTCACCTCTGTGTGCATACTACCTGCAGCACCATTGTCACCTCTGTGTGCATACTACCTGCAGCACCATTGTCACCTCTGTGCGCATGCTACCTGCAGCACCATTGTCACCTTTGTGCGCATGCTACCTGCTGCACCATTGTCACCTCTGTGCGCATGCTACCTGCTGCACCTTGTCACCTCTGTGCGCATGCTACCTGCAGCACCATTGTCACCTCTCTGCGCATGCTACCTGCAGCACCATTGTCACCTCTGTGTGCATACTACCTGCAGCACCATTTTCACCTCTGTGTGTACATAGTACCAGCAGCATTGTCACCTCTGTGCGCATGCTACCCGCAGCACCAT
The DNA here is from genome assembly GCA_033576535.1 of Allobates femoralis. NCBI lineage: Eukaryota > Metazoa > Chordata > Amphibia > Anura > Aromobatidae > Allobates > Allobates femoralis. The sequence continues at coordinate 482,270,918 of JARQOC010000004.1, read as the reverse complement.
TGTCACCTCTGTGCGCATGTTACCTGCTGCACCATTGTCACCTCTGTGCGCATGCTACCTGCTGCACCTTGTCACCACTGTGCGCATGCTACCTGCAGCACCATTGTCACCTCTGTGCGCATGCTACCTGCAGCACCATTGTCACCTCTGTGTGCATACTACCTGCAGCACCATTGTCACCTCTGTGTGCATACTACCTGCAGCACCATTGTCCCCTCTGTGTGTACATAGTACCAGCAGCCTTGTCACCTCTGTGCGCATGCTACCTGCAGCACCATTGTCACCTCTGTGTGCATACTACCTGCAGCACCATTGTCACCTCTGTGTGTACATAGTACCAGCAGCATTGTCACCTCTGTGCGCATGCTACCCGCAGCACCATTGTCACCTTTGTGCGCATGCTACCTGCTGCACCATTGTCACCTCTGTGCGCATGCTACCTGCTGCACCTTGTCACCTCTGTGCGCATGCTACCTGCAGCACCATTGTCACCTCTGTGCGCATGCTACCTGCAGCACCATTGTCACCTGTGTGCATACTACCTGCAGCACCATTGTCACCTCTGTGTGCATACTACCTGCAGCACCATTGTCACCTCTGTGCGCATGCTACCTGCAGCACCATTGTCACCTTTGTGCGCATGCTACCTGCTGCACCATTGTCACCTCTGTGCGCATGCTACCTGCTGCACCTTGTCACCTCTGTGCGCATGCTACCTGCAGCACCATTGTCACCTCTCTGCGCATGCTACCTGCAGCACCATTGTCACCTCTGTGTGCATACTACCTGCAGCACCATTTTCACCTCTGTGTGTACATAGTACCAGCAGCATTGTCACCTCTGTGCGCATGCTACCCGCAGCACCATTGTCACCTCTGTGCGCATGCTACCTGCAGCACCATTGTCACCTCTGTGCGCATGCTACCTGCAGCACCATTGTCACCTCTCTGCGCATACTACCTGCAGCACCATTGTCACTTCTGTCTGCATACTACCTGCAGCACCGTTGTCACCTCTCTGCGCATACTACCTGCAGCACCATTGTCACCTCTGTGTGCATACTACCTGCAGCACCATTCTCACCTCTGTGTGTACATAGTACCAGCAGCACTGCCATCTCTGTGTGTATTGTACTAACCGCACTGTCACCTGTGTGTATACTACCACCACATCAGCACTGTCACCGTGTGTATACTCCACCAGCATGTCACCTGTGTGTATTCTACTAACCGCACTGTCACCTGTGTGTATACTACCACCAGCATCAGCACTGTCACCTGTGTGTATACTACCACCAGCACTGTCACCTGTGTGTATTGTACCAGCAGCATTGTCACCTGTGTGTATAGTACCACCAGCATCAGCACTGTCACCTGTCTGTATTGTACCAGCAGCACTGTCACCTGTCTGTATTGTACCAGCAGCACTGTCGAATGTGTGTATAGTACCAGCAGCATTGTCACCTGTGTGTATAGTACCACCACCATCAGCACTGTCACCTGTGTGTATAGTACCACCAGCACTGTCACCTGTGTGTATAGTATCAGAGGGGTCTGGCCCCCTCTTGACACCCCCCACTGCAGTTCCCTGTCTCCCTCCTGCTCGAACCTGCCTGCTGTTCCCCGGCCCCCTCCTGCCCGCACCCGCCTGCTCTTCCACAGCTTGCTCCTGCCCGCACACACCCGCTGTGCCCTCCTGCAAGCAATCAAAGATATTGTCACAGGATTTTAACCCAGCTTCGCTTTGCATTATTCTTAAATCTTCATAAATAAACTACATACATAGTCTAGAATACCCGATTCTTTAGAATCGGGCCGACATCTAGTGAACTATAATTAGCACATGAACTGCCCCGCCGCAACAAGATCCTCAAGTGGTTGTATCCTTGGGTACATTCATCTTTCAATGCAATCCCTGTTCCCCCGTGATCATAACTGTTTGCAATGTGGCTAATTAAGCTGGTTTATCTTGCAGCGAATCCATCTGTAAACTCATTTGCCTACACTGGAGCTGGACCCTGTCTACTCCCTTCCCTTTTCCACCACCCTTCCCTACCCCTGTTTTTCTACACATCATCCCTCCTCCCCCTAACCTACCCCAAACTTCTACCCCTTTCCTTCCCTTTTCTTAATTTACCCACTGCACCTTACCTAAATTTTATTTGGTATTGATCTGTACCTACCTTTTGTTATACCTAGGTTTTTATTGTTTAGGGGCTTATACCGCCTAGGTTATTGTATACTCTTGTCTGAAAACTTTAAAACTAAAAAATATATTGGTTTAAAAAAAAAAAAATTATAGGAAATAAAAGAAAGGTAGGTAACAGACCTGTTTATGCTTACTGGGCCAGATAAACTCAAAGCTCATGAAAGCATTCCCATCAATGTTATGCCCCGCCACACATAGGTGGGACCAGGGCTGCCACTAGGAATTTCGGGGCCCCTCACTGGAAAAACTTTGGGGCCCCCTTAGGCCCCACCCCCACCAAAGCCACACCCACACCACACCCTACCCAAGCCACACCCCCACTCAAGCCACACCCCCAGTTTTACCACCCACTATTGGAAAAGCTCCACTTCTGCAACATGTTGTCACCAATCATATGTTAACACGTCGCATCAAAGACCAGGTCACATAAAAACACAGCAATCAGATTATGTACACACTGTCCGATGCTGCAGTTTGCTGCAGCGATAATTGGACAATGAACGATAGATTTGAGGTCCGGATCTCAAATCTTGCATGAACGAGCCAACAATCTTTTCTTCCTATATCGCTGGTTTACACGTAATGACGCCCAATCGATAGCTTTTGAACTATCACAAATCTGTGACGTTTGAAGGATATCGTTTAGGATATCCCTACGTGTAACGGCACCAATAGTGTGGTGGAGATAAAAGTTTGCTGTCTTGCTAATCAGTGCATGTCTTTGGTCAGTATTTTACATCACTTATTTGCTAGCCAAAACCAGGAGTGGAACAATCAGAGGAAAAGAATAATAGAAACACGTCACCACTTCTGTATTTATCACCCACTCCTGATATTGGCTTATAAGTATTGAGGTAAAAACACATGGCATTAACAAAGGAAATTATTTGTTTTAGCCAGATAACATTGGTAACTTTATATTTTATGTTGTCCAATATTCATAGGACGGGGAAGGGTGAAGTGTCTAAGCAATTAGTCTGTATTGGTAAACCAAAATAAAAAATGTATAGAGAATAAGTGAATAATAACCAAGACAATCCAAAATACAATATCAAGACTAAAAATGCAACATACAAGGGAGAAATAACACCACACCATGATCAGATCGTACACTACCAGTCAACAAATACCACATAGGAGAGACCACACTATGAACAGATAAAGTCTATGAGAGCCTACTTCAGGCATCATTCTGGCTCACAGACTTTCACTGACAGCTTGTGAGAGCGAGAGAAGAGAGGCGAGAAAGAGAGCGAGAAAGAGAGCGAGAAAGAGAGCGACAGACTGTGCAGAGCTATGGATGTTTTCTGAGCATGCTCAGTACCTGAAACCGGATCCAGCTCCATAGATCACCATGTTATTTCAAAAGGACAGTGTCAGATCCGGGACTGTTCGTTTGTGTTGTTTTTTTTCACCGGAGCCCAAAATCAATGCAGTGTCTGATTTTGGGTCTGGGAAAAAAACAGGACAGAAACAAATCCTACACTTAATTGACAGAAACGGATGGCCACTTATGGACAATCCGGCATCATAGGGATGCATGGGGGGCAAAAAAGATACTGTTCTGTCCTTTTCAAAATCGACAAAAGAGGATACCAAAAAATGTGCTGTGAAGCCAGCCTGAGGCAGAACAACGATGGTGCTGTTATTCATTACCTTGTACAGAAGTGGGTAACCTTATTCCTGCAGGGAGGACATTTGGAAATTTCTACCATCATCATTCAGGGGCTGCACATCCCAATGAAAATTACACAGCTACATTTAATTACCTCGCCTAATTTGACGGCTGCAGCTGCTTCTGTGTCCTGCTATGTTTGGTGATAACTCATCTTCCAGGTTTGTGTTCGTCTGGAGTGCAGTTAACTGTGTGATAATAAATTTCATACATAACATAGGAGACTGCTACATATACCGGACACAGAGAGCATATACAGCACAGCAGAGTGTTAGGGGGCACAGACTGGGGATGAGCCGTGCTCTACAGGAGTCACAAGCTTACAAAAATGGCCGCAGATCTTGATTTGCGCATGCACCGCCTCCGCAGCTATTTTCTGGAAGTCTGAACGATAGAGACTGGGTCCCAGATTGGCAATGCCTGCAGGCACATGGAAAATGGCCGTGACACCCCCGCAGCCCTGGGCCCGCAGTGTGGCCCCCCTATGGTCCGGGCAAACCTACTTCCTGCACCACCACAACCTTTCCCCAACCCTTCCTGTTTCATCCTTTGTAAGCCATGGCAGGTTCAGGATGGAGGACATATATACCATGGGGCATATATACTGTATGTAAGACGCAAGACTTAAGGCCACGTTACACACACAGATATCTGTTCAGATATTGGTCACAGATCTCTGGTTGCAGTGAAATCATGGACACATTGTTCTATTGTACACAGCCACAAAATGGAACAATGTGTCCATGATTTCACTGCAACCAGAGATCTGTGACCAATATCTGAACAGATATCTGTGTGTGTAACGTGGCCTTGACACTGGCATTATAAGACAGACCCCATTTAACATTAAGAATAATTTTTTTCTGTCTTTTCCTTCACCAAATTTGGGGAGCGTGTTATAAAACCAAATTATGGTATATGCTGCTTTCCAACCACACCATCTTCACAGACTCTTATCCCTCTGGGGGGGCCAGAACCCCCTACACACCATGTGCGCATGCTTATCCCCCTGAGGGATTATGGGGCCGGCGGGGCCCCATACACCCGCCAGTGTCACCCTGCCCTGGCTCCGGCAGGCTGCAGCCCCCCGACCAGTCCTGGCCCGACGGGGCCCCACCACCAGCTTCACCCTGTCCCTGGGCCAGCGGGGCCCCATAGACCCCCACAGCTTCACCCTGTTTCTGGGCCAGGGTCAGCAGGGTCCCATAGACCCCCACCCACCACTACAGCTGGACCCTGGACCAGGGACAGCGGGGCCCCATAGACCCCCACGGGCCCCACCCACCACCACAGCTGGACCCTGGACCAGGGGCAGCGGGCCCCATAGACCCCCCACGGGCCCCACCCACCACCACAGCTGGACCCTGGACCAGGAACAGTGGGGCCCCACAGACCCCCACCCACCACCACAGCTGGACCCTGGACCAGGGACAGCGGGGCCCCATAGACCCCCACCCACCACTACAGCTTCACCTAGCCCCGGCTCCAGCAGGCTGCAGCCCCCGGCCGTCCCAGCCCGAAGGGGTCCCAGCACCAGCTTCACCCTGTCCCTGGACCAGCAGGGCCCCATAGACCCCCACCCACCCACCACAGCTGGACCAGGGATAGCGGGGTCCCATAGACCCCCACAGGACCCACGGGCCACGGCACCCACCCACCACCAGCTTCACCCTGTCCCTGGGCCAGTGGGGCCCCATAGACCCCTACAGCTTCACCCTGTCCCTGGGCCAGTAGGGCCCCATAGACCCCCACGGGCCCCACCCACCACAGCTGGACCAGGGACAGCGGGGCCCCATAGTCCCACACAGGCCCCACGGCACCCACTCAGCACAGCTGGACCCTGGACCAGCAGGGCCCCATAGACACCCACAGGCCCCATGGGCCACGGCACCCACCCACCACCAGCTTCACCCTGTCCCTGGGCCAGCGGGGCCCCATAGAACCCCACAGCTTCACCCTGTCCCTGGCCAGAGCCAGCAGGGCCCAATAGACCCCCACAGGCCCCAGAACCACAGCTGGACCCTGGACCAGGGACAGCGGGGCCCCATAGACCCCCACAGGCCCCACGGCACCCACCCACAACAGACACGGCACCCACCCAGCACAGCTGGACCCTGGAACAGCAGGGCTCCATAGTCACCCCCACGGGCCCCTGGACGGTACCTGGACAGAGTGGAGCTCAGCTCAACAGCTGAGAACTGCAGTCTGCGGCCGCCTGGGGCTAATGGCGTCCGTCCAAGGTGTACCACTAAGTTCCGGCCTCACGTTGGTCAGGTGGGGATGGGCGGGCCCCAGCGATATACGTCACAGTGAGTGACTGACTCGCTGTGGCTGCTGCTGGGCTGGCTCTGAGGGCAGGATTGATGGGCTGTGCCTGTTGTGCACAGAGCAGACACATGATGCTGGCCAGGGGGGCGGGCTCAGCCGGGGGGCGGGCCCTCTCTCAATGATGCACACAGCCACGCCCCCTACAGTCATGGCCGGGCCCCCTCTCCCTAATGAAAATGGCCACGCCCCCTGAGGAATCCACGGGCCCCTCACTGGAGTCAGAGCCGTCACGCCCTGATGGCGGGCATGGGTGGGACAACTATACGTTTTGTGGCATATTACTGAAAAAACTAGTCAGGTAGGTCAGTGAGCTGTTTAGGCCTAGTGAGCTGGATAAACTCAAAACTCATGCAAGTACTCCCATGAATGTTATACCCTGCCACACACAGGTGGGACAACTATCGGTTTAGTCGAATATTACAGGAAATAATAGAGAGGTAGGTAAGTTGCCTGTTTAGGCCTACTGGGCTGGATAAAATTCAGTGCTCATGCAATCGCTCCCATAAATATTATGCCCTGAGACACACAGATGGGACAACTATCAGTTTAGAGGAGTACTACCGGAAATATCAGAGAGGTAGGTAAGCGACCTGTTTGGGCCCTGTGGGCTGGATAAAATGCGAGTTCATGCATGCGCTCCCATCAATTTTATGCACCTCCAAACACAGGTGGGACCACTGTCAGTTTTCTTGAGTATTACTGAAAAAACTAGCCAGGTAGGTGAGTGAGCTGTTTAGGCCTAGTGGGCCAGAAAAACTGAAAACTCATGCAAGCGCTCCCAGCAATGTTATGCCCTGTCACACACAGGTGGGATAACTATCAGTTTCGTGGAATATTACCAAAAATACTAGCCAGGTAGGTCAATGACCTATTTAGGTCTAGTGGGTCGGATAAACTGAAAGCTCATGCAAGTGATCAGTTTCGTAGAGTATTAGAGGAAAGAACAGAGAGGTAGATAAGTGACCTCTTTGGGCCTAGTTGGCCAAATAAACTCAGAGCTCATGCAAGTGCTCCCATCAATGTTATGCCCCGCACACACAGGTGGGACCACTATTCAGTTTCGGGGAATATTACCGAAAAAACTAGTCAGGTAGGCCTTCGACCTGTTTGGGCCTAGTAGGCCGGATGAACTCAAAGCTCATGCAAGTAACATAGTAACATAGTAGCATAGTTTTTAAGGTTGAAGGAAGACTTTAAGTCCATCTAGTTCAACCCATAGCCTAACATGTTGATCAAGAGGAAGGCAAAAGAAAACCATGTGGCAGCACTAAGCTCCACATTGGGGAAAAAAATTCCTTTCTGACTCCAGATCCGGCAATCAGACTAATTCCCTGGATCAACGCCCTATCAAAGAATCTAGTATATATAACTGGTAATATTATAGCTTTCAAGAAAGGCATCTAGCCCCTTCTTAAATGTTAGTAGTGAGTTACTCATTACAACATCATGTGGCAGAGAGTTCCATAGCCTCACTGCTCTTACAGTAAAGAATCCACATCTGTGATTATGATTAAACCTTTTTTCCTCCAGACGTAGAGGATGCCCCTTGTCCCCGTCTCAGGCCTAAGAGAAAAGAGATAATTAAAAAGGTCTCTGTACTGTCCCCTCATATATGTATACATTATTATAAGATCACCCCTAAGCCTTAATTTTTCCAAGCTAAATCACCCAAGTTTAATTACCTGTCTTGGTATTGCAGACCCCTCAGTCCTCTAATGACTTTGGTCGCTCTTCTCTGGACCCACTCTAGTTCAGCTATGTCTTTCTTATACACAAGAGATCAGAATTGTACACATTATTCTAAGTGTGGTCGCACTAGTGACTTGTATAGAGGTACTCATGAGCATCTATGCCTCTTTTAATGCATCCCATTATTTTATTTGCCTTTGCAGCAGCTGCCTGACACTGGCCACTAAATGTGAGTTTGGGTAGGGTCACATTGAAAACCTAAATTGCATTCACCGCATCCGGATCCGGATGCGGTGAACGCAATGGCGGGCACACACATTTTTTTCAAAAATGTGTGCTGAATCCCGCACTGCGGTCACCGGATGGCTCAGGATGTGTAATCCTGAGCCATCCGGTAACTGCAGAGTTTGCGGATCCCGCTATTGGCGGGATCCGCAACCTTAATAAAGAGTTAAATTGTTGATCTCAATGACTGTTTAAGGTCTGTAGGGGGGCTTAGACCCCCCTACAGACCGGCCGACCACTTATACAGTGTTCTTGTACAATTTCACAATGGGCACGGGCTCTTCGGAGCAAAGTGCCCCCCCCCCCCCGTATCACTATACAGGGGTGCATACACCCCTGTATTACAATGATGCATTAATGATGTGTAGTCCAAAAAGGATTTTATCACTCGCAATGTAAGTTTATACTTACAGCATGTAAGTTGTAGGCAGAGTCCAGCGAAATCCATAGGCGGGGCTGTGTGCAGCAGCCTCCGCCCGCTTCATGTTGATGGCCGCCCCCTCTGGCCGTAATCCACTGTTGTGAGGGCGGATACGTCGTTAAAGGGGCGTGGCTAACCTCGGCACAGTTAGCCACGCCCCTTTAACGACGTATCCGCCCTCACAACAGTGGATTACGGCCAGAGGGGGCGGCCATCAACATGAAGCGGGCGGAGGCTGCTGCACACAGCCCCGCCTATGGATTTCGCTGGACTCTGCCTACAACTTACATGCTGTAAGTATAAACTTACATTGCGAGTGATAAAATCCTTTTTGGACTACACATCATTAATGCATCATTGTAATACAGGGGTGTATGCACCCTTGTATAGTGATACGGGGGGGGGGGGGGGCACTTTGCTCCGAAGAGCCCGTGCCCATTGTGAAATTGTACAAGAACACTGTATAAGTGGTCGGCCGGTCTGTAGGGGGGTCTAAGCCCCCCTACAGACCTTAAACAGTCATTGAGATCAACAATTTAACTCTTTATTAAGGTTGCGGATCCCGCCAATAGCCGGGATCCGCAAACTCTGCAGTTACCGGATGGCTCAGGATTACACATCCTGAGCCATCCGGTGACCGCAGTGCGGTCCCGGCAAACGCTGCGAAAACTGCTGCCTGCATGATTTTAAACGCAGGCAGCAGTGCCGGATCCGGTGTTTTGCATAGGCTCCTATGAGGAGCGTTTCCTGGTCCGGTTTTGAGCTTTTTTAAAGCTCAAAACCGGATCAGGATTTTAAACAAAAAACGCCGATGTGACCCTGGCCTTTGTCATCTACCCATACACCCAGATCTTTTTCAGTGACAGTTTTGCCCAGTGTTTTACAATTAAGCACATAATTATACCTTTTCTTTCCTCTGCCCAAGTGGATGAGCTTTCATTTATCCCCATTAAATCTCATTTGCCATTTATCAGCCCAAGGTTCTAGCTTACATAAATCCTCCTGTAATATAAAATATTGAGATTCTACTCTGTATACCCCTACAAGGTCATTAATAAATATATTAAAAAGAAGCGGGCCCAACACTGACCCCTGTGGTTCCCCACTGTTAACTGTGAACCATTCTGAGTGTGTTCCATTAATGACCACACTTTGTTTCCTATCACTAAGTAAGTTCTTAACCCACTTACACATATTTTCCCCTATCCCCATTGCTCTCATTTTATGTATCAATCTTTTGTGTGGCACCGTATCAAAAGCTTTTGAAAAGTCCATATACACCACATCCACTGCATTTCCTTGGTCCAGTCCAGAACTTCTTCATAGAAGCTTATCAGATTAGTTTGACAGGAACGGACTCTCGTAAACCCATGTTGATATTGGGTCATGAGGTTATTATTCTTCAGACACTCCAGTACAGCATCTCTTATGGTACCTTTACACGCCGCCACAACAGGATGGATACAACCCGCTACAGGCTACAAATGTAGCTTGTCGAGCCAATATTGCCCGTAGTAGCGGCGTCTGAAGACGGGACGACACAGCCGGCTACAGATACCTCTGTATCCGTGCACTGCCCATAAACATATGGCAACATCGCCGATTGTAGCGAGCTGTATCGGCGTGTAAAGAAGCTACAGAAGGGAACTCTGGACACCCGGCGATGTAGCTGCAATGTGGCTAAGGCGTCACCCATGCTCCGTGATACCGCGCCCCTTCAGCGATCATTGGTGGAAGATGCTGCGTTACGATTGGCCCTTGCCTCACAGCCCTCCATCTTGGATGAGCTGTCCCTTCAGCACTACACATACGCGCCGTATGCACGATCAGATAGTAGTACAATTACGCGGACACACACTTGAACGTAAAATCATAAATGGCCCATGATCTACATACAGTGTGCACATCCTATCAACATGAAAACGAATAATGCGGGACACAGCGCACAAGTGTGTGTTACGTACCGCTCTGGCTTATTGCACAGCAGCTGCCGTAGAAGTGTTCCGGGTCTGGCAGTGCGCGCAGCGCGCACACAGATGCACACAATCCCATACCACATCGGAGGAGATTACCCAGTAGACAGATCAGAGCCGTGTTGTACGGACTGCACTGTGGGTCTTCTGCAGTAGGGGCCGCATAAGTGTGTCGGCCGAGTCACTGCGTGTTGGGCTACTTATAAAGGTGCGTCACCCCCACAGCGGTCGTAATGACGTCATGACGTTGGTTTCATTTTCACTCTGCCTGCAAGGTGCCAGCCCCGCCTCTGCACACACCATAGCAGTCATGGCAGCCGTGCACCGCGCCGCAACATGGGGGATGGCGGAGCTGATCATCCTCATTGATCATTGCGACCGTCGGGACTATTGGGGCCACCATCACCACCGCCACCCCAGGCTGCGCAATCGGTGCACCGTGCGGCGGATCCAGCGGGCCCTGCTCTGCCAACTGGGGGTACAGAGGACAGTCAAAGCGATCCAAAAAAAGATCGCTGACTTGAAGCACAAGTGCCCAGGTCGCATACTGGACATCCGTGCCAGGATTGCCAGGCTGCGTGGTGAGTAATTGTTGCCCCAAAACACACACCGCCACATGTGCATGTCCCACAATACACAAAAAATGATGGAAACATATGACAAGGGACAGTGTGGCCTACACAATCAAACACATCTTCACAGTGTTGTGCTCATCCAGTCAGGCCTAAAAATGTCTCACACGCACAGTCCATGCATACAACATGAGTGTATGCATCCAGCATCACCTGGTTGATGCTAAGTAAGGCTGGGGTCACACACACAGATATCTGCCCACATATTGTTTGCACATCTCTGTTTGCAGTCAAATCATGGTCACATGTTGACATTTGGAGAGACCCTCAAAATGGAACAATGTGTCCATGCTTTCACTGCAACCAGAGATCTGTCAACAATATCTGGCCACATATCTGTGTGTGTGTGACCCCAGCCTTAGCCGTCAAATACATACCCACACAAGCTCTTTGTAGGACAACAATGTGTAGGCATGATCTTATTACGTCTTTTATGTTCAAATTTCAAACTAGATGCTGAATCCTCATCAGAAGAAGGGCCCCATGCCCCACCCCCAGGTGGCCCATCAAGAACCCCACCACATCAGGCTCAAGTGGCACCCTTGTCCCCAGGGTCAACACCTTCCCCCGGGCCTCAGGAGCCAGACGTCCCGTCACCCACCGGGACAGAGGACGTGGAGGACCAGTCCGCACCTGGCAGCCCGCTGGAGTGTGACCAGCTGTCCCCATCTGCCTGGCTGCTGGAGGAACACATCAACTCCCCACAGGAGGGCGAGGAGCAGCAAGTACCTGGCGGCCCAGAGGAGTCTTTGCCCCGTAGCCCAGGACCACTGTTACCCCTGAACCACATAATGTGGCCACGGAGCCCCAGCCCGGGAGTAACACCACCTCCCACTGTCTCCAGCTCAGTGGCGAGTCCTGGGGTGACCATGTCCCCACACAGTGACTATGGTGGTAAGTGTGTTATGTTGCCACAGACACCCTGCACACTGTTGCTTAAATTTCATCTGGGGCCAAACAATTTATGTAAACAAAGTAAACCATGTTGGTTCACCCTTTTTCCAGATGGTGAACGTGCGGGCTCATATGGATGGAGCTTGACCCCATCTCCCTCCCCGTCTGATGGTGAACTGGATTTGGAGGAACAGGGTAAGTGGATGGTTGCGGCCAGTCATGACTAACCATCAGCAGTGACGACTGTGTACTAAAGTTTGTGTTTACTCCCAATACAGGTGCCCCTACCATGGAGGAATTCATCCAGGCCCATCAGGCATTTGTGGCCCGTTTGACCACGGCTCTACAGCGTGGCCTGCAGGACCTTGGCCGCCTGGCTCAAATGCTGGCGGACCTACATCCACACCATGGTTCACACCCATGAATTTGAGGGATGCATTGTATCCTGGCCAAACATGGCCCCACAAACAGTTGTCCTTGTTGGACCCTAAAATTTTCACACGTTGGCTTGTTGCCTTGCAAAAGTGAAAATATTGTTTTTTGTTTTTTTTTGCCCCCGTTGGGCTCTTTTTCTTATAGTGTCCCACATTGGGACCATCACAAGTGTGGACTGGCTAGCCCCATCTGGCCTACAATCCCTATACTGTCCCACATTGGGACCATCACAAGTGTGGACTGGCTAGCCCCATCTGGCCTACAATCCCTATACTGTCCCACATTGGGACCATCACAAGTGTGGACTGGCTAGCCCCATCTGGCCTACAATCCCTATACTGTCCCACATTGGGACCATCACAAGTGTGGACTGGCTAGCCCCATCTGGCCTACAATCCCTATACTGTCCCACATTGGGACCATCACAAGTGTGGACTGGCTAGCCCCATCTGGCCTACAATCCCTATACTGTCCCACATTGGGACCATCACAAGTGTGGACTGGCTAGCCCCATCTGGCCTAAGCCTTCCTTGTATGATGGCAAATGTCTGTGACACATGTATGTTTACAATACAATGCTGTTCTAACTTTGTTATACGCTCCTTCATGTGACCTTACTAATATTTGGTGACCAAACCTCACCATAACCTAACTATGTGAGGCACATCACAACATCCCTTTGTGAATGTGCTAAGACATTCCAAATGAACCGATGGTGATCCTGCTGAGCGAGCACTGGCCCATATTGTGTGGCTTGGGGAAACCTATTATTGGCCACAATTACATTCACCCCCAAAAACCCACACAATCCTTATTCTGAAATGAATACACAATTGTGTTAATAAATAAAATTTATTCCAGCCTGGAATTTAAAATAAATTACAAATAATAGAATTTTAGTGGAAAAAAAATTTAAAAAAACCCACTAATTTTGGCCAAAAATCAATCAACAAAATATACATATAAAACGCAATTCCTGAAATTATAAAGTCCAGACTGCCAATTCTGTGCATTGGCTACTAGTGTCCAAATTACTCCTCTTCTGTCGGCTCTGACAATGCCGCATCCCCCCTCCTCTGAGGGCAGCCCCGACCTGCCCCAGAACGTCTGGTTGAACGACGATGTGTTGAGGGGGGATGGGGTGACTGTGGCGGGGCCGGTCTTCTCACGGGCCGAGATGGGGCAGCTGGTGAAAGGGGCCACAAGGTGTGTTGCATGGGGGAGGGGACGTGGCAGCCCCATTGAAGGGCCCCATCATCGGCAGCATCAGCGGCATTGTGGAAGACCCTCAGAAGGATCTTCTTCTGGAGCGGCTCCATCCCTCGCATTCTGTTGCTCATGTAGAGGGCGTCGGGGTCCATGTGGGTCCGTTGTTCATCCAACAACACGCGTCGGGCCCAGGTCGCCAGCTCCGTCTCAGGTGGTGCAGGACGTCGGCGGCGACGGATCCCGGAGCTGGGACCTGGGCCTGGACCCACATCACTCGCCGCGCCCTCCTGCTCAGCCCCAGATGTCATGGGCTGAGCATCATCAGCAACAGAATCCTCGGCAATGGAGCCGTCCTCTTCTGGGGCCTGTGGGTGGGGAAAAAATAAAAAAAATAAACCATTAGTGGAGGCTATATCAACTGTATACATTCACAACAGGACTCTATATACCACTCCCACACACACCAAGCCCAACTACCAGAATGGAAAATGAGGAATAACACAGTAAAGCAAATAAGGTTCAAGACCCCAACACCAGTGGTTCTCCTGTACACTCACCTCGACCATTCCAGGAGCTCAGCTAAATACATAATTAGTTGTTTGTCACGTAGCCGTAATCCAATATTAGGACATGTCACCACAACACCTTGATACTGGGGGCTGTGCTGGCCAATGACACATATTGGGCACCTTCCCATTAGGACTCCTTTATGGTGAGAATCCACCCCTCACTCAATTACCTTTAACCCACTGGCAACAAAGCCAACACACATGTGAGACAGCACCATTTACTACATGGTACTATGTGGCTGTTTGAGAACAAACCACCTGCTATCTTGAAACCCTTAAATAACTAACCTAAACATACCAAGATGTTGTGGAAGAAGCAACATTGCAATACGGCTGGAAGCATAGAATAGAAAAGTCTGGTAAGTCATGGAAGGAGGGCAGATAGATTGACACCCCAAGGTGTGCCGCAGCAAGGAGGTAAATATGCCAACACATTTGGTGTGAAGGATTTATCGAAGCACACATGTGAAGGAAACATTGTGGCCCACCACTGTCACACAATTACCCACCTCCTGTGGCGCAGGTGGTGATGCAGCCGGGCCTACATGGGACGCAGCAACGGGGCAGTTGGTGGTCGTTCGATGCGGGCGAACCTCGCCCAGGATGAAGGTGAACAGGGGATAGTACCATAGGGTAGGTGATGGTACCTCCTCTGCTCCAGCCCCTGAGCGACGACGCTGGTACAGAATGTGAGCCCGCATGAACGCCGACCTCATGTTTTTGATCTTAAGTGCCACCATTTGCTGGTCCCACGTCTTGCCTACCCTTGGCTCCAAGCGATTTGCCAGAGCCACAAGACTCCTGTAGGCCTCGGCCCTCGCTGCCCGATTTTTATATTCGGGCAGCGAGCTGCGCCACAAACATTCGTGCCGCTGATACTCCGTGAGAAGCTGGGATTCCAATTCCACAGTACCCCTCGGCATCTGCCGATGAAAAATTAAAACAAAAAGAACACAGTCACAACACAAGGCATACCGACATTTCAAAACTTGCCACAATCATACACATAATCATTAACTTTCTACAGTGATCATCTATGCAGCTATTTTGTGGAGTGAAACTGGCCATGAGTGTGCCATTTTCTCAATCTCAGACCGCTACTAACTCAAACACATGTATGCTGCCAATATCAAGCCCCGGATATCGGTGTCCACCTACAGATGTTTCAAACATGATTTCTGTCCCAATGTACCTATTGCAACACACCTTGACACGGTGTGTGCGTACATACCTGTAGAGGGCAACATGTGACCTAACACGTTGTGTGCTAACTAGTACCTGGCCAGTGTCCACAATGGTAAGGGGTCACTATATCAGAAAGGCGGGCTGGGTGTGTGCCAACACTGCACATACTACATGTAATGTGCACCCAGATGATCATGTAGGTGTTCCTCCAGACGTGGAAGTCCCATTTTAACACATGTACCCAACATCCCTGGAATGTCCGCCACAATTCTACCACCCCTGAAATGTTGATGTGAAGTACCAGCCAAAGAAATAACACCGTGCTCTTTTACCATTGCCAAAAAGCAGAAGGTGCAATACATACTTACACTATATAAGTAGAGGCACTACCTGGCTACTGGGCGACACAGAATAAGGTTCACATATTTAATATTACGTGTTCAATATTTGCATGCCGCTTCAAACATGGCCATACACACATCGCCTAAGCTGCCTGTGCCAGAACCAGCTGCGTTCATTACATTTTCTTACAAACCGCTAAAGAGGCTTACCGTCAGAGCAACAGAAGTCAAACAGGACACTAGTAGCTCAATGCACATCGACGTCTGGACACGGGAGCAGTGGCCATTGACCTGCCTTTATAGTCCGGGACACCAATCACAGCGGACACAATAATGCACATCCTGAAGGGGCACCTGGGTGCGGATTTGCCTTCCGCTAATTGGTGGAGATCGCTGAATCGTGATAGGTTGGCGGCCCTTTAAAAGTTGGCCATCCCGCCAAACATTACGCTTGCTGGCCAGACCCATTAGGTAAGTTTTTGTGGACACACATGGAATTGGCGCAGGGTGGGGTGCATATGTTGATGTTCTTGGAGAGCGCCGGAGACTGGTGTAGCGGCCGATATAGGGGTTTGTATTTTAGGGGACGACATATAGTGTAGTGTGTGGGTTAGGATACGGCATTTTGTGTGGGCCTTGACACTTTTGTTGAGATACATTGCTGTGTTTGTTTGCAGACAACATACAGGAGAATGGATGCATGACTGTAGACGGAACTGTGTCACTCATGTCGACTGGATAGATTTCTGCATACTGGTTGTGGCCAATGGAGACTGTGTTCAACGGGAATGGGATGACACAGGGCTTTGAGGTGTTGGCCGCCAGACATGGCATACATGTGTATTTAAAATGACACCTTCAAAAACCAATTACACCATGGGTAACCATCCGCAGTCATGTGCAATGTTGTTTGGTTCATGTAGCCTTCCTCAACCTTCCATATCGGGGTACGTCACATTCGTTATTCTTCTCATTTTTACTGTAATCAATTGACATTATGGGCTGTGTAATGGATTATGGGACCTGTTTGACCAACATTATTGGTGACACATGTCCCTTTCTAACTCACCTAGGTGCAGATGTGTGAATTTTGGGAGCTCCCATTGACGTTGATGTAGAGGAGGCCACTCTCAATCGCCGTGTGCCATGTTGTTTGGGGTGACTACTGGGTGTTTGCCGTCCTTGCTTCAGGGTTGTGTTTTGGGCCCACACAAGAGATCCCATCCTCTTGGCTATAGTGTGTAATGGAAAAGAGGTGTGGGTTGCTGAACCTGCTGACTTGCACACATTTTGGTCTATGTACTCATGTTGTGCTTTCACATCTACAGGTGCTGATATTGAGGATGCAGAATATCCATGACCGCAATGTTATCGTGGCTCTTGCGTTGGTGGAAGAGCAAATGTGGTATCAGGATCGGTATGAAAGGTTGATGAGGCGCAGACAGCGGCGGATGTGGACCCGTGATTGGCTTCTGAGGCGGGAAACCCGGGGCCACATGCAGCTGTTGCGGGAGCTGGAGCTTAACTGTCCTGATGATTACCGAAACTATCTCCGTATGCCCGAGGACTGTTTCACCTTCCTATTGGAGCGTGTTGGGCCAATGATAGCGCGTCAGGACACTATAATGCGCCCATCAGTATCAGCTGCTGAGCGGTTGGCGATCACTTTGCGGTTCCTGGCTACAGGGCAGTCCATGACATCCCTCACATACGTGTCACGTGTCTCCCTGCCCCTGCTGAGCCGCCTGATCCCTGAAACGTGTTGGGCCATCTGGAGAGCTCTGCAGCCAGCCTACATGAAAATGCCATTAACCGCTGCAGAATGGCTGGAAGTGGCCCAAGGGTTTGAAACCCGGTGGAACTTCCCCAACTGTGGCGGGGCATTGGATGGTAAGCACGTGAGGATTACCAAACCTGCCCACTCTGGCTCTTTGTATTACAATTACAAAGGGTATTGTAGTATAATCCTCATGGCTGTAGTAGATGCCAACTATGAGTTCCTCTACGTGGATGTTGGAATGCCTGGTCGCAACTCAGAGGGGGTGTGTTTGCCCTAAGCTCCTTGGCAACACTACTAGGGAATGGTGGGCTAAACTTACCCTCAAATGAGCACACGACCGAACATCTCAACTTTGCGTTTGTGGCGGATGAAGCATTCCCACTTCAGGAACACCTACTGCGGCCATATCCCCAGAGGGCCCTTACTTCTGCGAGACGCATTTTCAACTACCGGCTATCCCGGGCCCGCCGTGTAGTTGAAAATGCGTTTGGGATAATGGCCAATAGATTCCGGATTTTTCATACACCTATACATATGAAACCGGAGTCTATTGACGCGGTAGTGGTGGCCTGCTGTGTGCTACATAACTTCCTGCGTCGTAGGGATAGGGCATCATACACGCCAGGAGGTTATGTAGATAATGCAGACGCTACAACAGGGGAGCTCCGTCCAGGGTCTTGGCGTGATGAGGCCCATGTGATTGTGCCACTCCAGCCGCAGAGCCATGGCCGCACTCGGCAGGAGGCCAGGGACAGTAGAGAAGCTTACTGCTCCTACTTCAATGGGTCTGGTGCAGTGAGCTGGCAGGACCAGGCCATATAATGTGGCTGGCTCTGGGAGTTGCTTTTTGTGTTTTCAATGAAGGTGACAGCAGGTTAGCTGCACCCCTTTAATGTTTGGTTGACCTTTTCCATTCTCTTTGTTTTCATTATGTGCATGAGTTTTCATTATGTAGTTATTTAGTTAGTTAGTTTAGGTTATTTTTGTATTTTTTCCATGCACAGTTTGCAATGTGTGGTGATTTGCTTATCCATTGAATTTGCCTGATGAATGTCACCTGCTCTTGAATTCTACAATGTTTTTACTTTATGTATATTTTGTTTGCACAAGACAAGGTCAAGATTCATGCAATATATTAAACCTTTTTCTGTTGGATCCAACATAATCTGTGTGAGCCTGATTACTTGGTGGAGGAGGGCAATGTGATGCAGGGTTGGGTGGGGGCCTGGGATGTCATAGCCACCTATTGGCTGGGATTGTGCACACAATATGTGTGGGTAGCCATGTTTTTCTGAAAGTCTTTTGCCCAACAGTGTTTGTGGCCATTGTGCGTACATGATCCTTTATTTTGTTGTAGGCAGAGGGT
Organism: Allobates femoralis; assembly: GCA_033576535.1. NCBI lineage: Eukaryota > Metazoa > Chordata > Amphibia > Anura > Aromobatidae > Allobates > Allobates femoralis. The sequence goes on along the minus strand of JARQOC010000004.1, from coordinate 482,251,928 downwards.
CCCCTGCACACAGCACATTGATGCAGGACATATTCTTGTCAGGTGTTTGCTAATACACTGTCACACAGATCTTTGACTTGGTGCCTTGGAAGCTGATCCACTACATTCACATCTGTCAGCACATATATTAAACCCCATTCAGCCTGTATACATACACATACTTCGCCACAGTTGTCACAGATTTTTGACAGAAAACGCACATACTGTCTTTTGTAAGACGCTAATGTGTGGCACACAAACGCACCTCAGTTCAATCTGCACACGCGGCTGTCACAAGCGCTGATCGTGCGTGACACGGCAAACACTTGTACTACGCACACATAGCCCCGGACCGCTACTTTCATACACACGGGATATGTGACTGGCCACCGCTCTAGCGTGACCCATTACCATCGATTTGGATGCATTCGCCAGGCTCCGCCATGTCACAAGCGCTTATTCCGTGCCACACTCCGCTCACTAGTACGGCACGTCTCGGCCATCCGCCCTTTCCGTCGTGCCCAATCACAACTCCGTAGTGTTGGCCAATGGTTGTGGTTTGGGCGCGGCGTACAGGTCTGTGGCACGCCTATTTGTTTTACGTCCTGCCTTTGTTGCTCCCAGATCACTCTGTGGTGGCTGTGTGTAAAGCTGGTACGCTGAGCTACAGACGGCTACTTGCGACACCCGGCGATGTATGTAGCTGTAGATGTAGCGTAGCGTAGCGCACCTTGTGGCGGCGTGTATAGAGGGTGCGGTTCCCGTTGGTAACCGTTCGGCCGTGCTCGTGCACGTGAAGTTGCCGTTGGTATCCATCCTGTTGTGGCGGCGTGTAAAGGTACCATTAGGGTACCTTTACAACTTTTCTAGGAATTTCACTGGCAACTTACTGGTTGCGGTGAAATCATTGAGACATTGTTCCATTTGTACACAGCAACAAGATAGAACAATGTGTCCATGATTTCACTGCAACCAGTAAGTTGCCAGTGAAATTCCTAGAAAAGTTGTAAAGGTACCCTAATGGTACCTTTACACGCCGCCACAACAGGATGGATACAACCCGCTACAGGCTACAAATGTAGCTTGTCGAGCCAATATTGCCCGTAGTAGCGGCGTCTGAAGACGGGACGACACAGCCGGCTACAGATACCTCTGTATCCGTGCACTGCCCATAAACATATGGCAACATCGCCGATTGTAGCGAGCTGTATCGGCGTGTAAAGAAGCTACAGAAGGGAACTCTGGACACCCGGCGATGTAGCTGCAATGTGGCTAAGGCGTCACCCATGCTCCGTGATACCGCGCCCCTTCAGCGATCATTGGTGGAAGATGCTGCGTTACGATTGGCCCTTGCCTCACAGCCCTCCATCTTGGATGAGCTGTCCCTTCAGCACTACACATACGCGCCGTATGCACGATCAGATAGTAGTACAATTACGCGGACACACACTTGAACGTAAAATCATAAATGGCCCATGATCTACATACAGTGTGCACATCCTATCAACATGAAAACGAATAATGCGGGACACAGCGCACAAGTGTGTGTTACGTACCGCTCTGGCTTATTGCACAGCAGCTGCCGTAGAAGTGTTCCGGGTCTGGCAGTGCGCGCAGCGCGCACACAGATGCACACAATCCCATACCACATCGGAGGAGATTACCCAGTAGACAGATCAGAGCCGTGTTGTACGGACTGCACTGTGGGTCTTCTGCAGTAGGGGCCGCATAAGTGTGTCGGCCGAGTCACTGCGTGTTGGGCTACTTATAAAGGTGCGTCACCCCCACAAGCGGTCGTAATGACGTCATGACGTTGGTTTCATTTTCACTCTGCCTGCAAGGTGCCAGCCCCGCCTCTGCACACACCATAGCAGTCATGGCAGCCGTGCACCGCGCCGCAACATGGGGGATGGCGGAGCTGATCATCCTCATTGATCATTGCGACCGTCGGGACTATTGGGGCCACCATCACCACCGCCACCCCAGGCTGCGCAATCGGTGCACCGTGCGGCGGATCCAGCGGGCCCTGCTCTGCCAACTGGGGGTACAGAGGACAGTCAAAGCGATCCAAAAAAAGATCGCTGACTTGAAGCACAAGTGCCCAGGTCGCATACTGGACATCCGTGCCAGGATTGCCAGGCTGCTGGTGAGTAATTGTTGCCCCAAAACACACACCGCCACATGTGCATGTCCCACAATACACAAAAAATGATGGAAACATATGACAAGGGACAGTGTGGCCTACACAATCAAACACATCTTCACAGTGTTGTGCTCATCCAGTCAGGCCTAAAAATGTCTCACACGCACAGTCCATGCATACAACATGAGTGTATGCATCCAGCATCACCTGGTTGATGCTAAGTAAGGCTGGGGTCACACACACAGATATCTGCCCACATATTGTTTGCACATCTCTGTTTGCAGTCAAATCATGGTCACATGTTGACATTTGGAGAGAGCCTCAAAATGGAACAATGTGTCCATGCTTTCACTGCAACCAGAGATCTGTCAACAATATCTGGCCACATATCTGTGTGTGTGTGACCCCAGCCTTAGCCGTCAAATACATACCCACACAAGCTCTTTGTAGGACAACAATGTGTAGGCATGATCTTATTACGTCTTTTATGTTCAAATTTCAAACTAGATGCTGAATCCTCATCAGAAGAAGGGCCCCATGCCCCACCCCCAGGTGGCCCATCAAGAACCCCACCACATCAGGCTCAAGTGGCACCCTTGTCCCCAGGGTCAACACCTTCCCCCGGGCCTCAGGAGCCAGACGTCCCGTCACCCACCGGGACAGAGGACGTGGAGGACCAGTCCGCACCTGGCAGCCCGCTGGAGTGTGACCAGCTGTCCCCATCTGCCTGGCTGCTGGAGGAACACATCAACTCCCCACAGGAGGGCGAGGAGCAGCAAGTACCTGGCGGCCCAGAGGAGTCTTTGCCCCGTAGCCCAGGACCACTGTTACCCCTGAACCACATAATGTGGCCACGGAGCCCCAGCCCGGGAGTAACACCACCTCCCACTGTCTCCAGCTCAGTGGCGAGTCCTGGGGTGACCATGTCCCCACACAGTGACTATGGTGGTAAGTGTGTTATGTTGCCACAGACACCCTGCACACTGTTGCTTAAATTTCATCTGGGGCCAAACAATTTATGTAAACAAAGTAAACCATGTTGGTTCACCCTTTTTCCAGATGGTGAACGTGCGGGCTCATATGGATGGAGCTTGACCCCATCTCCCTCCCCGTCTGATGGTGAACTGGATTTGGAGGAACAGGGTAAGTGGATGGTTGCGGCCAGTCATGACTAACCATCAGCAGTGACGACTGTGTACTAAAGTTTGTGTTTACTCCCAATACAGGTGCCCCTACCATGGAGGAATTCATCCAGGCCCATCAGGCATTTGTGGCCCGTTTGACCACGGCTCTACAGCGTGGCCTGCAGGACCTTGGCCGCCTGGCTCAAATGCTGGCGGACCTACATCCACACCATGGTTCACACCCATGAATTTGAGGGATGCATTGTATCCTGGCCAAACATGGCCCCACAAACAGTTGTCCTTGTTGGACCCTAAAATTTTCACACGTTGGCTTGTTGCCTTGCAAAAGTGAAAATATTGTTTTTTGTTTTTTTTTGCCCCCGTTGGGCTCTTTTCTTATAGTGTCCCACATTGGGACCATCACAAGTGTGGACTGGCTAGCCCCATCTGGCCTACAATCCCTATACTGTCCCACATTGGGACCATCACAAGTGTGGACTGGCTAGCCCCATCTGGCCTACAATCCCTATACTGTCCCACATTGGGACCATCACAAGTGTGGACTGGCTAGCCCCATCTGGCCTACAATCCCTATACTGTCCCACATTGGGACCATCACAAGTGTGGACTGGCTAGCCCCATCTGGCCTACAATCCCTATACTGTCCCACATTGGGACCATCACAAGTGTGGACTGGCTAGCCCCATCTGGCCTACAATCCCTATACTGTCCCACATTGGGACCATCACAAGTGTGGACTGGCTAGCCCCATCTGGCCTAAGCCTTCCTTGTATGATGGCAAATGTCTGTGACACATGTATGTTTACAATACAATGCTGTTCTAACTTTGTTATACGCTCCTTCATGTGACCTTACTAATATTTGGTGACCAAACCTCACCATAACCTAACTATGTGAGGCACATCACAACATCCCTTTGTGAATGTGCTAAGACATTCCAAATGAACCGATGGTGATCCTGCTGAGCGAGCACTGGCCCATATTGTGTGGCTTGGGGAAACCTATTATTGGCCACAATTACATTCACCCCCAAAAACCCACACAATCCTTATTCTGAAATGAATACACAATTGTGTTAATAAATAAAATTTATTCCAGCCTGGAATTTAAAATAAATTACAAATAATAGAATTTTAGTGGAAAAAAAATTTAAAAAAACCCACTAATTTTGGCCAAAAATCAATCAACAAAATATACATATAAAACGCAATTCCTGAAATTATAAAGTCCAGACTGCCAATTCTGTGCATTGGCTACTAGTGTCCAAATTACTCCTCTTCTGTCGGCTCTGACAATGCCGCATCCCCCCTCCTCTGAGGGCAGCCCCGACCTGCCCCAGAACGTCTGGTTGAACGACGATGTGTTGAGGGGGATGGGGTGACTGTGGCGGGGCCGGTCTTCTCACGGGCCGAGATGGGCAGCTGGTGAAAGGGGCCACAAGGTGTGTTGCATGGGGGAGGGGACGTGGCAGCCCCATTGAAGGGCCCCATCATCGGCAGCATCAGCGGCATTGTGGAAGACCCTCAGAAGGATCTTCTTCTGGAGCGGCTCCATCCCTCGCATTCTGTTGCTCATGTAGAGGGCGTCGGGGTCCATGTGGGTCCGTTGTTCATCCAACAACACGCGTCGGGCCCAGGTCGCCAGCTCCGTCTCAGGTGGTGCAGGACGTCGGCGGCGACGGATCCCGGAGCTGGGACCTGGGCCTGGACCCACATCACTCGCCGCGCCCTCCTGCTCAGCCCCAGATGTCATGGGCTGAGCATCATCAGCAACAGAATCCTCGGCAATGGAGCCGTCCTCTTCTGGGGCCTGTGGGTGGGGAAAAAATAAAAAAAATAAACCATTAGTGGAGGCTATATCAACTGTATACATTCACAACAGGACTCTATATACCACTCCCACACACACCAAGCCCAACTACCAGAATGGAAAATGAGGAATAACACAGTAAAGCAAATAAGGTTCAAGACCCCAACACCAGTGGTTCTCCTGTACACTCACCTCGACCATTCCAGGAGCTCAGCTAAATACATAATTAGTTGTTTGTCACGTAGCCGTAATCCAATATTAGGACATGTCACCACAACACCTTGATACTGGGGCTGTGCTGGCCAATGACACATATTGGGCACCTTCCCATTAGGACTCCTTTATGGTGAGAATCCACCCCTCACTCAATTACCTTTAACCCACTGGCAACAAAGCCAACACACATGTGAGACAGCACCATTTACTACATGGTACTATGTGGCTGTTTGAGAACAAACCACCTGCTATCTTGAAACCCTTAAATAACTAACCTAAACATACCAAGATGTTGTGGAAGAAGCAACATTGCAATACGGCTGGAAGCATAGAATAGAAAAGTCTGGTAAGTCATGGAAGGAGGGCAGATAGATTGACACCCCAAGGTGTGCCGCAGCAAGGAGGTAAATATGCCAACACATTTGGTGTGAAGGATTTATCGAAGCACACATGTGAAGGAAACATTGTGGCCCACCACTGTCACACAATTACCCACCTCCTGTGGCGCAGGTGGTGATGCAGCCGGGCCTACATGGACGCAGCAACGGGGCAGTTGGTGGTCGTTCGATGCGGGCGAACCTCGCCCAGGATGAAGGTGAACAGGGGATAGTACCATAGGGTAGGTGATGGTACCTCCTCTGCTCCAGCCCCTGAGCGACGACGCTGGTACAGAATGTGAGCCCGCATGAACGCCGACCTCATGTTTTTGATCTTAAGTGCCACCATTTGCTGGTCCCACGTCTTGCCTACCCTTGGCTCCAAGCGATTTGCCAGAGCCACAAGACTCCTGTAGGCCTCGGCCCTCGCTGCCCGATTTTTATATTCGGGCAGCGAGCTGCGCCACAAACATTCGTGCCGCTGATACTCCGTGAGAAGCTGGGATTCCAATTCCACAGTACCCCTCGGCATCTGCCGATGAAAAATTAAAACAAAAAGAACACAGTCACAACACAAGGCATACCGACATTTCAAAACTTGCCACAATCATACACATAATCATTAACTTTCTACAGTGATCATCTATGCAGCTATTTTGTGGAGTGAAACTGGCCATGAGTGTGCCATTTTCTCAATCTCAGACCGCTACTAACTCAAACACATGTATGCTGCCAATATCAAGCCCCGGATATCGGTGTCCACCTACAGATGTTTCAAACATGATTTCTGTCCCCAATGTACCTATTGCAACACACCTTGACACGGTGTGTGCGTACATACCTGTAGAGGGCAACATGTGACCTAACACGTTGTGTGCTAACTAGTACCTGGCCAGTGTCCACAATGGTAAGGGGTCACTATATCAGAAAGGCGGGCTGGGTGTGTGCCAACACTGCACATACTACATGTAATGTGCACCCAGATGATCATGTAGGTGTTCCTCCAGACGTGGAAGTCCCATTTTAACACATGTACCCAACATCCCTGGAATGTCCGCCACAATTCTACCACCCCTGAAATGTTGATGTGAAGTACCAGCCAAAGAAATAATACCGTGCTCTTTTACCATTGCCAAAAAGCAGAAGGTGCAATACATACTTACACTATATAAGTAGAGGCACTACCTGGCTACTGGGCGACACAGAATAAGGTTCACATATTTAATATTACGTGTTCAATATTTGCATGCCGCTTCAAACATGGCCATACACACATCGCCTAAGCTGCCTGTGCCAGAACCAGCTGCGTTCATTACATTTTCTTACAAACCGCTAAAGAGGCTTACCGTCAGAGCAACAGAAGTCAAACAGGACACTAGTAGCTCAATGCACATCGACGTCTGGACACGGAGCAGTGGCCATTGACCTGCCTTTATAGTCCGGGACACCAATCACAGCGGACACAATAATGCACATCCTGAAGGGGCACCTGGGTGCGGATTTGCCTTCCGCTAATTGGTGGAGATCGCTGAATCGTGATAGGTTGGCGGCCCTTTAAAAGTTGGCCATCCCGCCAAACATTACGCTTGCTGGCCAGACCCATTAGGTAAGTTTTTGTGGACACACATGGAATTGGCGCAGGGTGGGGTGCATATGTTGATGTTCTTGGAGAGCGCCGGAGACTGGTGTAGCGGCCGATATAGGGGTTTGTATTTTAGGGGACGACATATAGTGTAGTGTGTGGGTTAGGATACGGCATTTTGTGTGGGCCTTGACACTTTTGTTGAGATACATTGCTGTGTTTGTTTGCAGACAACATACAGGAGAATGGATGCATGACTGTAGACGGAACTGTGTCACTCATGTCGACTGGATAGATTTCTGCATACTGGTTGTGGCCAATGGAGACTGTGTTCAACGGGAATGGGATGACACAGGGCTTTGAGGTGTTGGCCGCCAGACATGGCATACATGTGTATTTAAAATGACACCTTCAAAAACCAATTACACCATGGGTAACCATCCGCAGTCATGTGCAATGTTGTTTGGTTCATGTAGCCTTCCTCAACCTTCCATATCGGGGTACGTCACATTCGTTATTCTTCTCATTTTTACTGTAATCAATTGACATTATGGGCTGTGTAATGGATTATGGGACCTGTTTGACCAACATTATTGGTGACACATGTCCCTTTCTAACTCACCTAGGTGCAGATGTGTGAATTTTGGGAGCTCCATTGACGTTGATGTAGAGGAGGCCACTCTCAATCGCCGTGTGCCATGTTGTTTGGGGTGACTACTGGGTGTTTGCCGTCCTTGCTTCAGGGTTGTGTTTTGGGCCCACACAAGAGATCCCATCCTCTTGGCTATAGTGTGTAATGGAAAAGAGGTGTGGGTTGCTGAACCTGCTGACTTGCACACATTTTGGTCTATGTACTCATGTTGTGCTTTCACATCTACAGGTGCTGATATTGAGGATGCAGAATATCCATGACCGCAATGTTATCGTGGCTCTTGCGTTGGTGGAAGAGCAAATGTGGTATCAGGATCGGTATGAAAGGTTGATGAGGCGCAGACAGCGGCGGATGTGGACCCGTGATTGGCTTCTGAGGCGGGAAACCCGGGGCCACATGCAGCTGTTGCGGGAGCTGGAGCTTAACTGTCCTGATGATTACCGAAACTATCTCCGTATGCCCGAGGACTGTTTCACCTTCCTATTGGAGCGTGTTGGGCCAATGATAGCGCGTCAGGACACTATAATGCGCCCATCAGTATCAGCTGCTGAGCGGTTGGCGATCACTTTGCGGTTCCTGGCTACAGGGCAGTCCATGACATCCCTCACATACGTGTCACGTGTCTCCCTGCCCCTGCTGAGCCGCCTGATCCCTGAAACGTGTTGGGCCATCTGGAGAGCTCTGCAGCCAGCCTACATGAAAATGCCATTAACCGCTGCAGAATGGCTGGAAGTGGCCCAAGGGTTTGAAACCCGGTGGAACTTCCCCAACTGTGGCGGGGCATTGGATGGTAAGCACGTGAGGATTACCAAACCTGCCCACTCTGGCTCTTTGTATTACAATTACAAAGGGTATTGTAGTATAATCCTCATGGCTGTAGTAGATGCCAACTATGAGTTCCTCTACGTGGATGTTGGAATGCCTGGTCGCAACTCAGATGGGGGTGTGTTTGCCCTAAGCTCCTTGGCAACACTACTAGGGAATGGTGGGCTAAACTTACCCTCAAATGAGCACACGACCGAACATCTCAACTTTGCGTTTGTGGCGGATGAAGCATTCCCACTTCAGGAACACCTACTGCGGCCATATCCCCAGAGGGCCCTTACTTCTGCGAGACGCATTTTCAACTACCGGCTATCCCGGGCCCGCCGTGTAGTTGAAAATGCGTTTGGGATAATGGCCAATAGATTCCGGATTTTTCATACACCTATACATATGAAACCGGAGTCTATTGACGCGGTAGTGGTGGCCTGCTGTGTGCTACATAACTTCCTGCGTCGTAGGGATAGGGCATCATACACGCCAGGAGGTTATGTAGATAATGCAGACGCTACAACAGGGGAGCTCCGTCCAGGGTCTTGGCGTGATGAGGCCCATGTGATTGTGCCACTCCAGCCGCAGAGCCATGGCCGCACTCGGCAGGAGGCCAGGGACAGTAGAGAAGCTTACTGCTCCTACTTCAATGGGTCTGGTGCAGTGAGCTGGCAGGACCAGGCCATATAATGTGGCTGGCTCTGGGAGTTGCTTTTTGTGTTTTCAATGAAGGTGACAGCAGGTTAGCTGCACCCCTTTAATGTTTGGTTGACCTTTTCCATTCTCTTTGTTTTCATTATGTGCATGAGTTTTCATTATGTAGTTATTTAGTTAGTTAGTTTAGGTTATTTTTGTATTTTTTCCATGCACAGTTTGCAATGTGTGGTGATTTGCTTATCCATTGAATTTGCCTGATGAATGTCACCTGCTCTTGAATTCTACAATGTTTTTACTTTATGTATATTTTGTTTGCACAAGACAAGGTCAAGATTCATGCAATATATTAAACCTTTTTCTGTTGGATCCAACATAATCTGTGTGAGCCTGATTACTTGGTGGAGGAGGGCAATGTGATGCAGGGTTGGGTGGGGGCCTGGGATGTCATAGCCACCTATTGGCTGGGATTGTGCACACAATATGTGTGGGTAGCCATGTTTTTCTGAAAGTCTTTTGCCCAACAGTGTTTGTGGCCATTGTGCGTACATGATCCTTTATTTTGTTGTAGGCAGAGGGTCCCCTGCACACAGCACATTGATGCAGGACATATTCTTGTCAGGTGTTTGCTAATACACTGTCACACAGATCTTTGACTTGGTGCCTTGGAAGCTGATCCACTACATTCACATCTGTCAGCACATATATTAAACCCCATTCAGCCTGTATACATACACATACTTCGCCACAGTTGTCACAGATTTTTGACAGAAAACGCACATACTGTCTTTTGTAAGACGCTAATGTGTGGCACACAAACGCACCTCAGTTCAATCTGCACACGCGGCTGTCACAAGCGCTGATCGTGCGTGACACGGCAAACACTTGTACTACGCACACATAGCCCCGGACCGCTACTTTCATACACACGGGATATGTGACTGGCCACCGCTCTAGCGTGACCCATTACCATCGATTTGGATGCATTCGCCAGGCTCCGCCATGTCACAAGCGCTTATTCCGTGCCACACTCCGCTCACTAGTACGGCACGTCTCGGCCATCCGCCCTTTCCGTCGTGCCCAATCACAACTCCGTAGTGTTGGCCAATGGTTGTGGTTTGGGCGCGGCGTACAGGTCTGTGGCACGCCTATTTGTTTTACGTCCTGCCTTTGTTGCTCCCAGATCACTCTGTGGTGGCTGTGTGTAAAGCTGGTACGCTGAGCTACAGACGGCTACTTGCGACACCCGGCGATGTATGTAGCTGTAGATGTAGCGTAGCGTAGCGCACCTTGTGGCGGCGTGTATAGAGGGTGCGGTTCCCGTTGGTAACCGTTCGGCCGTGCTCGTGCACGTGAAGTTGCCGTTGGTATCCATCCTGTTGTGGCGGCGTGTAAAGGTACCATAAGAGATGCTATACTGGAGTGTCTGAAGAATAATAACCTCATGACCCAATATCAACATGGGTTTACGAGGGTCCGTTCCTGTCAAACTAATCTGATAAGCTACTATGAAGAAGTTCTGGACTGGACCAAAGAAATGCAGTGGACGTGGTGTATGGACTTTTCAAAAGCTTTTGATACGGTGCCACACAAAAGGTTGATACATAAAATGAGAGCAATGGGGATAGGGGAAAATATGTGTAAGTAGGTTAAGAACTTACTTAGTGATAGGAAACAAAGGGTGGTCTTAAATGGAACACACTCAGAATGGTTCACAGTTAACAGTGGGGAACCACAGGGATCAGTGTTGGGCCCGCTTCTTTTTAATATATTTATTAATGACCTTGTAGGGGTATACAGAGTAGAATCTCAATATTTTATATTACAGGAGGATTTATGTAAGCTAGAACCTTGGGCTGATAAATGGCAAATGAGATTTAATGGGGATAAATGAAAGCTCATCCACTTGGGCAGAGGAAAGAAAAGGTATAATTATGTGCTTAATTGTAAAACACTGGGCAAAACTATCAATGAAAAAGATCTGGGTGTATGGGTAGATGACAAACTCACATTTAGTGGCCAGTGTCAGGCAGCTGCTGCAAAGGCAAATAAAATAATGGGATGCATTAAAAGAGGCATAGAGGCTCATGAGGAGAACATAATTTTACCTCTATACAAGTCACTAGTGCGACCACACTTAGAATACTGTGTACAATTCTGGTCTCCGGTGTATAAGAAAGACATAGCTGAACTAGAGCGGGTCCAGAGAAGAGCGACAAAAGTCATTAGAGGACTAAGGGGTCTGCAATACCAAGACAGGTAATTAAACTTGGGGTGATTTAGCTTGGAAAAATTAAGGCTTAGGGGTGATCTTATAATAATGTATACATATATGAGGGGACAGTACAGAGACCTTTTTAATTATCTCTTTTCTCTTAGGCCTGAGACGGGGACAAGGGGGCATCCTCTACGTCTGGAGGAAAAAAGGTTTAATCATAATCACAGACATGGATTCTTTACTGTAAGAGCAGTGAGGCTATGGAACTCTCTGCCACATGATGTTGTAATGAGTAACTCACTACTAACATTTAAGAAGGGCTTGGATGCCTTTCTTGAAAGCTATAATATTACCAGTTATATATACTAGAGTCTTTGATAGGGCGTTGATCCAGGGAATTAGTCTGATTGCCGTATCTGGAGTCAGAAAGGAATTTTTTTCCCCAATGTGGAGCTTAGTGCTGCCACATGGTTTTCTTTTGCCTTCCTTTTGATCAACATGTTAGGCTATGGGTTGAACTAGATGGACTTAAAGTCTTCCTTCAACCTTAAAAACTATGCTACTATGTTACTATGTTACTTGCATGAGCTTTGAGTTTATCTGGCCTACTAGGCCCAAACAGGTCGAAGGCCTACCTGACTAGTTTTTCGGTAATATTCCCCGAAACTGAATAGTGGTCCCACCTGTGTGTGCGGGGCATAACATTGATGGGAGCACTTGCATGAGCTCTGAGTTTATTTGGCCAACTAGGCCCAAAGAGGTCACTTATCTACCTCTCTGTTCTTTCCTCTAATACTCTACGAAACTGATCACTTGCATGAGCTTTCAGTTTATCCGACCCACTAGACCTAAAGAGGTCATTGACCTACCTGGCTAGTATTTTTGGTAATATTCCACGAAACTGATAGTTATCCCACCTGTGTGTGACAGGGCATAACATTGCTGGGAGCGATTGCATGAGTTTTCAGTTTTTCCGGCCTACTAGGCCTAAACAGCTCACTCACCTACCTGGCTAGTTTTTTCAGTAATACTCAAGAAAACTGACAGTGGTCCCACCTGTGTTTGGAGGTGCATAAAATTGATGGGAGCGCATGCATGAGCTTGCATTTTATCCAGCCCACAGGGCCCAAACAGGTCGCTTACCTACCTCTCTGATATTTCCTGTAGTACTCCTCTAAACTGATAGTTGTCCCATCTGTGTGTCTCAGGGCATAATATTTATGGGAGCGATTGCATGAGCACTGAATTTTATCCAGCCCAGTAGACCTAAACAGGCAACTTACCTACCTCTCTATTATTTCCTGTAATATTCGACTAAACCGATAGTTGTCCCACCTGTGTGTGGACAGGGTATAACATTCATGGGAGTACTTGCATGAGTTTTGAGTTTATCCAGCTCACTACGCCTAAACAGCTCACTGACCTACCTGACTAGTTTTTTCAGTAATATGCCACAAAACGTATAGTTGTCCCACCCATGCCCGCCATCAGGGCGTGACGGCTCTGACTCCAGTGAGGGGCCCGTGGATCCCTGCAGGGGGCGTGGCCATTTTCATTAGGGAGAGGGGGGCCCGGCCATGACTGTAGGGGGCGTGGCTGTGTGCATCATTGAGAGGGCCCGCCCCCTGGCTGAGCCCGCCCCCCTGGCCAGCATCATGTGTCTGCTCTGTGCACAGCGCACAACAGGCACAGCCCATCAATCCTGCCCTCAGAGCCAGCCCAGCAGCAGCCACAGCGAGTCAGTCACTCACTGTGACGTATATCGCTGGGGCCCGCCCATCCCCACCCGACCAAGGTGAGTCCGGAACTTAGTGGTACACCTTGGACGGATGCCATTAGCCCCAGGCAGCCGCAGACCGCAGTTTTATATTTTGGGATTATTTTTACTTTCTCTGGCAATGAGTCTCTCTGTCTCAATCTTTGCTGCCTTGATTTGTTTTTAAAAATGTTATTTATTTTCTGTATTTATTTAATGCCTCATCACTACCTACTTGCTTTAATTCCCTAAATGCTTTCTTTTTGTCATTTATTGCACCTCTTACCTCTTTATTTAGCCATAGTGGTTTCCTCCTATTTCTAGCATGTTTATTCCCAAAGGGCACAGGCCCTATTCAGGATGCTAACAAACGTCTCCCATTTACTTTGTGTACTTTCATGTCTCAGGACATCGTCCCAATTTATTGCACTAAGATCATCTCTCAACCGTTGGAAATTTGCCTTCCTGAAGTGTAGTGTCTTTGTGGCCCCTCTACTACACATCTTATTAAAGGACACCTGAAAACTTATTTTATGATCACTATTACCCAAGTGACCTCCAACCCGTAAATGTGATATGCGGTCCGGCCTGTTGGTTAATATTAGGTCCAGCAGTGCCCCCCTTCTTGTTGGGTCCTGAACCAGTTGTGAAAGGTAATTGTCTCTCATAATTGTCAAAAACCTAATACCTTTGCTAAAACTGCAGGTTTCTGTTCCCCACTGTATTTCAGGGTAGTTGAAGTCCCCCACAATAATGACTTCTCCCTGAGTCGCTGCTTCATCTATTTGCTTTATGAGGATATTCTCCTCCACTTCCATTATTGTTGGAGACTTATAACAAACCCCTATCAGTAATTTATTATTTTTTCCCCTCCCCTTATCTCCACCCACAGGGACTCTACATTTCCATTAGATTCACCTATATTATCACGCAGGATGGGTTTTAAGGATGATTTTACGTATAAGCAGACACCTCCCCCTCGCTTATTTGTACGGTCATTTCTGAGCAGACTATAGCCCTTTAAATTAACAGCCGAGTCATGGCTCTCGTCCAGCCATGTCTCGGATATCCCCACCATGTCATAATTATTTTCCAACAAAATCAATTCTAATTCCTCCATTTTGTTGTCTCTGGAATTAGTGTACATGTACTTTATGCATCTCTCTTCACCTCTATTCCTTCCTACTATATTGACTGTTCTAACCACACCCCCCATGCCAATCCCAATTTTATTACTTGTGCCCAGGTTACTATTTACACTATCTTCCCCTCCTGTACAATGAATACCCTCCCCCCAATCCCTAGTTTAAATCTGTGAAAAAAAGAATGCGCATATAAGGTCTTATCTCAGATGACACTTTCACTATGTGATGTGGAATTGCTCACCTTTAACAGTTGTGAAACCCACAACTGGTAGAATAGCGTACAAGCAGCTGCTGCAGGGACCGCACTCTCAACGGTGACCGTGGTCGTAATGCAGATTCTTGTACAAAGTGCCTCAGTGTCCGCGCTGCTGCTCCGAGACCAAAGAAACAAACCCGGGAATGTCTGGATCAGCTACAGCCTTTATTTTCTGATGCGTTTTGGAGCCTCCTCCCGAGCTCCTTCCTCAGGGAACATCCCTGAGGAAGGAGCTCGAGAGGAGGCTCCGAAACGCGTCGGAAAATAAAGGCTGTAGCTGATCCAGACATTCCCGTGTCTGTGTTTCTTTGGTCTCGGAGCAGCAGCGCGGACACTGAGGCACTTTGTCCAAGAATCTGCAATCCCTAGTTTAAACACTCCTCCAACCTTATAGCCATTTTCTCCCCCAGAACAGCTGCACCCTCCCATTGAGGTGCAGCCCGTCCCTGCCATAGAACCTGTAGCCAACAGAGAAGTCGGCCCAGTTCTCCAGGAACCCAAACCCCTCCTTCATACACCAATTCCTGAGCCACTTATTTATTTCCCTAATCTCCCGTTGCCTCTCTGGTGTGGCACGTGGTACAGGCAGTATTTCAGTGAATACTACCTTGGAGGTCCTTGTCTTAAGCTTGCAGCCCAATTCCCTGAAATCATCTTTAAGGACCTTCCACCTACCTCTAACTTTGTCATTTGTGCCAATGTGCACCATGACTGCTGGGTCCCAGTATTATATCACCCCGATCAGCGATGTGCCGGACTCGAGCGCCAGGTAGATGCACATTGTTCGATGATCCCCGTTTTTGTGACAGATTGCCCTATCTGTTCCCCTAATAATAGAGTCCCCCACTACCAGCACCTGCCTGGCCTGCCCTGCTCTCCTGTTTTCCCCCTTACTGGAGCTGACACTCCTCCGGCTTTCAGAGGACATGCCTTGCTGCAGCAGTGCTATATCTGAACTCACACCCCCCTCATCTGCCAACTTAGCAAATTTATTGGGGTTTGCCAGATCAGGGCTACCCTCCCTGTCACTCTTCCCTCTACCCCACCTTCTAACTGTCACCCAGCTAGCTACCTCACTGTCCTGCAGCTCCATGCTACCATCCACCCCGACATCTATCCCATTGAGCAGCTGTTCAGTGAGCAGCAGACTCCTTTCCATATTGTCTATGGATCTCAGCATTGCCAGTTGTTCATTTAGATCTAGTATCTGGGCTTACTAGCAGAAAATAAGCCTACAGCTCAGTGTACTTCCAAAGGACTGAAGCCCCAACAAGCTGCTACTTATAAACCCTTAAATTATGCACCTCCACCCTTAATTAACCGCTTGTGAGTATAGCTACGCCACAGATTTTAAGTGCAATGTAGTTAAGCCTTTAACTTACAGGTAGTAAAATAAGAGACTATACTTGTAGAGAGAAAAGAAAGTTAAGAAAGCCCAATAAAATTAAAAAGGTAAATAAAAGCAGTCAGCAATTTACACAGGTATTTGTTGCAGGATTCCCAAATACCTCCTCACTGAATCCACACAATTACTTCCGTCCACACTTGCGCTCCCAATCACACTCAGCTCGTGTCACACTCGCTAAGAAAGAAGATTTAAAGGTTTTTTTTTGACACTTAAATGGCTTGATCTTCATGCTGTACCCGGACAAGGTTTCAAACTCTTCTGCTAGGTGTTGTAAATGCTCTTCATACGTCTTGGAGTAGATGACTATGATGTCATCCAGGTACAGGAGGACAGTTTCGAAGTTCTTATGTTCTAAGCAGCACTCCATCAGTCTCTGGAATATACCAGGTGCGTTGCAGAGTCCAAACGGCATACAATTGAACGCACAGAGGTCCAAGGGCGTGGTGAACGCTGTCTTCACACGGTCAGCATCTGCCACAGGAACTTGCCAATACCCACTAGTCATATCTAAGGTGGAAAAGTAGTTAGCAGATTTTAATGCAGCTAATGATTCTTCTATTCTGGGTAATGGGTATGCATCCTTGTGTGTAATGCGGTTGATCGCCGGTAATCTACGCACAGTCTCATGGTCCCATCCTTCTTTTTCACTACCACTAAAAGAACTGCCCAGGGGCTACAACTGTCTCTTATTACCCTGCTTCTTTCATCTCTTTGAGCAAGTCCTTTGCACATTGATAGTGAGCGGGTGGTACGGGTCTATACCTCTCTTTTATGGGTGGATGACTACTTGTAGGTATGTTGTGTTCTATCCCTTTGATCTGTCCTAAGTCTAAAGGGTGTTTGCTGAGGATTTGCTCGTACTCCCTCACTACCCAGTATACTCCATGCTTTTGATGGGAGGGTGTAGAACTGGTACCCACATGTAATTCCTAGCACCAATACTCCAGTTTTCCCTCTAAGCCATTAAAATCCACCTGACATGACAGGTTCAATGGTTCAACTGTGGTGATGGCGTTGTTATCCACAGTGTACAATTTAGCCATGGTAGCATACTTTGATAGGATTACCTCCTCCGCCCTGCAATTTAGAAGGCGTATTGGCACTCTACCCCTGTGTACCTCAACTACTCCGCGGGCCCTCAGTACAGTGGGCCTACTGTTGGAGTACACAGGTTCTACCAGAGCCTGATGGTCTGGTGTAGAGCCGCAGTAGGCATAAGAGGGCAAGACTATCATTTCAGTTTTGGGAGGTATCACAATGGGTATTGGATCACTTACCCTTGCACTGCCAATCTCTGCACCTGACAACTCTACTTTCTGCTTCATCAGAAGAGCCTTTATATTCTTCTGCAGGACTCGTTGCCCGGAACTGGCAGTACCGGCCATGCGCTGTAAAACACCAATCATTTCTGCATGACAACTTTCCATTACATTCATGCCTAGCAAAATAGTTGGATCATGCTCATGCCGGTCAACATCAACAATTATCATCCCCTGATCTTTTAATTCAGCTCTCCCAATTTGAATTGATATCCTTAAACCCAATCTGTGGTATTTGTTTACCATTGCTAGCCCATATATTAAAGTCATCATCTGGGCCACGGGTAATGCCTGAATCAGCCCAGTACTGCTTAAAAAGGATATAAGGTAAGGACGAGATCTGCGAACCAGTGTCTACTAAAGCATTCAGGGGAATTCCATCTAGCACGACAGGTATAATTGGACGTTCTCCCACGTTCCTGTCCCGCCAGCTTGAGGGACCTTGGGAGTTCATTCCTGAGGAGCGGGCCGCTTCCCCAGGGCATCCTTGTTTAAAGCACACTCTCTAGCAAAATGGCCGGCTTCTCCACAACGGCGACAAATGGGCTGTCTATCCGGTTGGTAGCAGTCATTGGGTCGTCCTCTAGTCGCTGGGTATCTCCTGGGTCTCATCCATGGGACATCCTCCTTGCTTGTAGCCAGCTCAATCTTCCTCTTTGGATTCACGTAGCTGTTGCAACACTTTAGCTATGTCAGCTACAGTTTTAGTTAGGGCATTGATCTTTTGGTTTAGAGCCTCATTAATGATGGGCTCCGGGATTTTTGCAGTAGCCCCTGGTATAGCTGATGGTTTTGCGCTCTAGCCAAGCATTGAGCAGAGTCTGTATCATGAGGCTCTTCTGCCTGTAGTATGTGGATTGCCCTCTTTAAATTGGACAAATTGGAAAAGGTTCAAATCAGGGTTTTGTATGACCATCATCCGCAGTCGCCCTCTATGAGAAGGGAATAATAGTCCATCAACAACGTGGTCTATCAGCAATTTATATTCCCTCTTTGCCCAGGCGGGTTCTGCCTGCTTGAGTGCCCGGAGTGCCTCCTGCAAATTTAATGCAAAGTCTTTCACACTCTTGTGATTTCTGGCGGCACCCAAAGAATCTCATTTTAGCTCTGGCATCTACACTGGTCTCAAAGTTAGCTTTTAGCCTGGCCATTATATGTTCCACAGTGTCTTTTTCATCATCAGACCAGGACTTCACCTCCCACTGTGCGTGTCCAGTTAACTGTCCCATAAGTATGCTGACATGCTGGCCCTCCGTAAGGGGATATATACTATAATAGCTGTCCAGATTTTCTTTAAAGTCTGTGAGGGTATTGGGCTCACCTGAGTATTGCAGCAGCCATGTCACTCCTGGGGTGTATGGCATCAAGAACGGCATGATCGGTGACATCCCTTGCCCTCCAGCACCGCAGGGTGCTCCATCCACTCGCTGGCAGCAACATCTTTCCGCCCCCTTAGTTAATGCTGATTCCTTCCGGTCTTCTTTCGTCAGGGTGTACAAAAATAGTTCCGCTGGTCCAGCAGGGTTTTGCGTCCCCATCGGATGTCGTCGTAAGAACTGTGGACCGTGTCACCTTAGAAGGAAAGACCAGCAAAGTCAGAAAGCTCCATTACAGCCAATCATTACCAAGAGACCTCTTGAAATCGTGGCCCTAGATCATGTGAAGCTAACATCTAGCAGAACAGGGTACACCTATGCTCTTACAATGGTTGATCACTAATCAAGATTCCTAGTTGTCGCACCAGTCAAGGATTTAACTGCAGAAGTAGCAGCCAAGACTTTCCAGAGTCATTTCTGTCGACCGCACGGGTATCCAGATCAAGTATTGACAGATCAAGGTCCAGCATTTGAGTCAGACCTATTCCACGCGTTCCTAGGATTGTATGGATGCAAAAAGATAAGAACCACACCGTATCATCCGCAAACAAATGGTCTGAGCGAGAAAATGAACAACGTTGTCATCGATATGTTAAAGACCTTGCCACTTGACGAAAGAAATCAGTGGCCAGAAAAGCTACCTGACTTAGTGGATATTTACAATCACATCCCTGTCAGTTCTACTAGCTATGCACCAGCATACCTAATGCAAGCAAGACCTGGAAAACTCCCAATTGACTTGGAGATGGGAACAGTAGAACCAACCCAAGACACTTCAGATGAAGATTGGAATCATCACCATCAAGAACAGTACATGAAGGTTCAGGAATGTGTTGAGAAGAACCTAGATCAAAGTAGAAGTAAGCAAGAATATGACTTCAACAAACACGCCGCAGCAGAACCCTTAACACCATGTGAACTAGTTCTCAAAAGAAAAAGAAGAAACAACAAACTAGACGATCATTGGGAATCAGAACCATACACTATTATGTAATCCAATTTTGTTAATTCAAAGACTTGCGTAATTAGCCGAGATGGATGGAAGAACAACCTCAACAGTATCAAGAGATCATCTGAAAAGATGCCTTGAGCAATTAAAACCACAAGAAGTAACTTATCCCTTATCAGCAGTTGAAGAACCAAAAGAAAGAGTAATTCATACTGAAATTGGAGATCTACCAGAAGACTGGCCTCAATACAATGGAGCCGTCATAATACCAGTCATTTCATTCTATCAACCTGTGGAAAATCAAGTCCCAATTTAACCTGTAGAAGAACCAGAACCAATACCAGAACCAGGAAGACCAGAAGAACCCTTTCAAGTGCAAGAAATGCAGCCTGTTGTACCGGAACCAGAGATTCCTGCAATCGGTGAACCTGTCAGTCCATTAGAAAGACTACATGAATACTATGGTATCCCAGAATCACGTAGGTCCAATAGACTAAGATCTAGTGCACGCACAACACCAGAAATAGACACCAATGACACACCAATATTGCGCAGGTCAACCCGTAGTACCTTTGGTCAGTTACAACTCAGATATAGAGAATAAACTGCAGAGTGTCAAAATGAAGAAATGTAAATAGTGACTTTAGTCCACAAATGTGAATAGTAGTGTATAGAAGGGTGGAGGAACTGGTCACAGCCCCAAGCATATCAAGTTGGGAATAGAAAGTGCCAGGGGTAGAGAAAGAAGGTAAGACCCAGCCTCCTAAGCAGAGACACCCATAGGGAATTTGCGTAAAGTATGAAGTGTGTTAACCCGTGAATGTGTTCAAAGCCATCAGAGACTTTACTGCTGGACTTTACCTTTTTCCCATTTGTTTGAACCTGGACTACAGTCACAGGACTAGTGTGGCTAAAAACCACTTTTCTCCTTTTTCCAGCCTGCGGCAGATGGACTAGTGCCGTAAGGACTGCTTTTCCATATTTCTCCCATTTTTCAGTGATTTTTGTATGTTTTGAAACTAAGACTCTGTAAATACCCGTTATTAAATATGTGTATGTTGTAACAAAAACTTTTGCTCAGTCCGGGAGAACTGAGGTTAACTAGGGGGGAATGTGGCACCCTGTGCCAGGTCACCACAGACTCACACAGCGAGTAACCCACTTACACACAACACCTTTCACCCCAGGCCTGCAGGGGGAGCCCAACTGGTTGCCTTAAGCCAGTTCCCCCTATAAATACGGGTTCTGGAGGGAAATCACCAGAGTGTGCAGTCACTACAGAATTGTGAAGAGCTTAGTGAGCTGAGCTGGTACTCAGGGGCGCATCTACGGGGGTGCCCTCCCCGCTCCCCAACCAAGGCTGCAAGGGCTAGAAGCTGACAGCACAAACCCCCCCCCCCGCTTCCCAACCAAGGCCGCAGGGGCGGCGGGGCTGGAAGCTGACAGCTCCCCCTTGCCCCCCTGGTCCTCAACCAAGGATGCAAGGATGCAGGGGTGGCAGCGCTGGAAGCTGACAGCTCCTGCCCCCCCACTCTTCAACCAAGGCTGCAGGGTCGGGGCTGGAAGCTGACAGAGGGGAGGCGCCAAAATGGGTCTCTGCCCCGGGCGACATGAAACCTAGTTACACCGCTGCTGGTATTGGAGCCGCGCTAGGCCCTTACCAGCAACCACCTGAGACAGTGGTAGACCCGCAGAGTAGAGGTCGAAGACAGAGGAGAGAAACTTGCTACAAGAAGGGGGCAGAGGAGTCATACCGACTCACCCCATCAGAGTTCCGGTCACTGGGTCCGAGCTGCAGGGACAGAGAAGATAGGCCCCACGGAGAATCCAGCATCACAAGGAGGTTTAGCTTCCAGGACGCCCGCAGCACCAACAATTAAGAGCCAGGGACCGTGAATCCGGATACGGGATCCCAAGAGAGAGCCCTCAGTGCAGCAACCTGGGTGTGGAGAGACACAGAGAGAGAGAGAAGCAACGGTCTGGTCGGGTTCCATGCCTGCCAGACTCCAAACAGAGGAACTGAAACAAGGAGGCCTATAAATCTACTCGCTGTGGAGATCCTAAAGTGTTTCCCTCAACTCCTGACGAGCGTACACGTACAGAACACCAGTATAGGTAGCAAAAGACTTGTGTGCGTGTCCCTCCTTCCATCTGCACCACACTGACCGCGCTCCCCTACTCCCACCTTGCACAGAAACGACTGTGCTACCCTATAACTCCATTACAACTTACAGCCCCGCTCGTCCTGTAGGGAGCGATACCATCTTGCTGCCGCCCATCACCCCGGAGACCCAAGCAGCGCCGATGCCATCACCGGCACCTACAGGTGGCGTCACGACTTGACAGAATTTGTATTATTTTTCTTTTACTCATTTTTCATCTGCATCCCCCGGGCCCACGGCCTCAGGCACCACTACCCGTGACTGCCCCTCCAGACTGCGTCTGAGTGATCCGAGTAACCCCAGGGCCTGGGCTGGACATAACACTGCTGTGAAGAAAGCTACACCACCTGTCTTCAGAAGCCAATTTTTTACTGCAGCTAGCCGAGGCAATCCTTTTGGGCTGGTAGCAGTGTCTGGTAGTCAGCGGTGTAGCCAAGCTGTAAAGTAAGCTACACCGCTTGTCTATCAAGTAGCCAATGTTTTACTGCAGCTAGCCCAGGCAATCCTTTTGGGCTAGTAGCAGTGTCTGGTAGTCAGCGGTGTAGCCCAGTTGTGAACCAAGCTACAACGCCTGTCTATTTCATACTAATTTTTAACTGCATCTAGCCCAGGTAATAGTTGGGGCCTAGAAGCAGTGTCTGTTAGTCAGTGGTGTAGCCCACTTGTGAACCAGGCTACACCGCCTGTCTATTTCATACTAATTTATAACTGCATTTAGCCCAGGTAATAGTTTGTGCTAGTAGCAGTGTCTGATAGTCAGTGGTGTAGCCCACTTGTGAACCAAGCTACACCGCCTGTCTATTTCATACTAATTTTTAACTGCATCTAGCCCAGGTAATAGTTTGGGCCTAGTAGCAGTGTCATTTAGACAGTGGTGTGTAGCCCACTTGTGAAACACACTACACCGCCTGTCTATTTCATACTAATTTTTAACTGCATCTAGCCCAGGTAATAGTTTGGGCCTAGTAGCAGTGTCATTTAGACAGTGGTGTGTAGCCCACTTGTGAAACACACTACACTGCCTGTCTAGTTCAGACTAATTTTTAACTGCATCCAGCCCAGGTAATAGTTTGGGCCTAGTAACACTGTTTGACCACTCAGCTCAGCTCAATTTTCATTCAAATTTTTTTTTGCCAACAGCTGCAGAGTTGCAAATTCGTTCACATACAAAATGAGTGGCAAAAGGCCGGCTGCTGTTGGAAAGGTGAATAGGCGTGGTGGAAAGGGAAAAAAAGTTTGTGTTCCTGGGGTAGGTGGTAAAGCAACAGTAACATCTGCTGAAGAAAGACCATCTTCCAGGCAAAGTAAGATGTCTACTTCTTTCCGTGGACAATCTGATATGATCCCTTTCGTACGGACACGACCATCGCTATCAATTGTAGATGAGGCACAAAAAGAGCAGGTGCTTGAATGGATCTCAAGTGCTCCATCAAGTGGCCTTTCCTCCACCTCAACTTCAACATCCCAAATACTCCAGTCCTCTGAGATATCACCCCAATCGTACTTGCTTCCTCCCAGCTCCCAAGTCTCCAGCTGCCCTACTGAGTAAGGGGTAACACAGATGGTTGAGTCTGCAGAGCTGTTCAGTAACACTATAGCCTGGGAATTAGAGGTCTGCTCCAAAGCTGCAGTGTGTCCAGACGAGGAAATGATCTGCACTGATGTCCAGTAGCTTTGTGAGTCGGATCTGTCGAGCCCCAGGACCTGGGGTACTTGGGTACTAGGCTCGGAAAGGTTTTCACAGGGATGTCACGGGTGGCAGCGCCTGAGCCCGTGACCTGGGTGACACTTCAATAGGGGGTTATGTAAAGAGGATAACAGCTATTGTCACGTGACACCACCTGTAGTACCTGGTGATGGGTCACCAGCGCAGCCACAGTCCTCTGGAGGGCGATGGTATTGCGGCAAGGATGGCAAAGCTCCCTACAGGTGGAGCTGGTCCTCCGGGGCAGCGAGTAGTAAAGGGGTAGCTTGGAGTGGGACTTGTGGCCAGGATAAGACGCAGTAAAGGTATCTTTACACGCCACCACTGCGTGGTAGCAACTGCCTGGCAATGGGGATTTTTGTGCCTGTTGCCTTGAAATTGCTACGAAATGGCGGCATGTAAATAGGGAAAGTTATTGCAGTTGACTCGGATACCCGTTTCTGAGCAGTGTTCAAAAACCCAAGGCAACAAAAAGGCACAATTGTCATGGTAGTGGCGTCTAAACTGGGCACAGGGCTTGAACCATTTTGTATTGTTCGAGGCAGTTTTCATTCCAATTGGGTATTGAGTCATCTGCTTTGGGATCAACTACTCCGAGTTCCAAGTCTACGGCTAACTTTCTTGTACGGGCTCTCATCAGGTAAGCTGGGGCACAGTTTGTAGAACTTACTGGAATGTGGTTGTACATATCAACCAATTCTGGTAGTTTCTCCAGCCATCGGTTCCTTTCACCGTCGCCTAGTGAATTCCCAGGGGCGTGACACAGCCTCATGGATACCACGCCCCATCAGCGATGATTGGTGGAGGCTACTGTGTTACCATTAGTTGTCCCTTCACAGGGCGCCATATTTAAAGAGCTATCCATTCACACTCCACAATTGGAATGACGTCATGTATCAGACAGCCTTCCTGCGCAGGCTGCCCAATCATGATGCTATTGCGTTGTCCAATCAGCGTTTTAGCATCACGGAATACACAACTCTGTCACGCCTATGCACTTGCGGCGCGAAAGATGTACGCCCACATTTCCCTACTGATTGCGGCGTGTGAAGGGGCGACGGGATTCAACAGGCAGTTATCCGAAGGATCTGTCGGAACTTCCGGGGCACCACGATACCTTCAGTTGACAACGCAATGGCGGCGTTTACATGCGGCATTGGCGATCGGTATCAACCGTCAAAAACGTGCGCGTGCACGTACGGTTGATACCTGTTGCTAGGCACTGTGGCGGCGTGTAAAGGTACCTTAAGGCAGGCTATAGGGAGGCTGGGACGGAGAGGAATAACACACACATGCTGAAGAAAGTCTCTTTTACCTTTTACTGATTCAATTCACAGATAAAGATGTCCAGAGCATTGTCGGGTGACCAGGTGCACAGTGACTCTCCACAGCAAATGGGTATAAGGCCTCTTCACGTTCCCTGCTGTTGCTGAAGCCCTGTCTGTATGCAACACGACTGGCCTACTCACTTTCTCCGGTCCTCTCTCTCTTCTCCTGCGCGGTCCACGGGATACCCTCAATGATCACAGCTGTTTGGCCTTTTACTACGGTGTCTGGCTCCCTTTCTCTGGGTACGCAGGGGGACCGGGTGACTGAAATCTCCAAGGTGTGTCGGGGTTTTCTGCAGTCCTGGAGTAATCCTGCAGGTGCGGATCCCGAAGTCCGGTACGTCTTGGGTGAACTTCCACTAGTTCCTCTACTCCCTTGGCTAAGCTCCGTGCCTTCTGTCCCCACTCCTAGGCTTGGCTGACCGTAGAAAGGCCACTCCGGGTCACTGCTTTTGGCCTAACCGCGGCACCGATCACCAGGACGTCTTCGCAGCTCTCCTAGCGTCTGCACACTCTAACTAACTCCTCCCCCAGCAGCAGTATTTATAGGTGACCTCACCTAAAGTCAGTGAGTCTGGCTCCCCCTACTGTGCCGGGGTGGAAGTTGTTGCATGTAGTAGGTCCCTGCTGTGGAAACCCAGTTGTGCAGTAGGGAAGGCTGTGGCTACCTGCGTGAGCAGGGTGCTACATACCCCCCTAGTTAACATCAGTACTCCTGGACTGAGCATTTTTGTGTCCAAACAAAAGGAATAACAATAATTAACAATAATAACAGGTAACATATTTACAAAGTCTCAAAATATAAAAGTTTACAAAAACCACTGAAAAAGATCTGAAAAATGAAAACAGGTAAGTCCATACGGTGCTAGTCCATTCACTGCAGGCTTTGAAAAAGAAAAGAAGTTTGTTGTCACACCAGTCCTGTGACCATGGTCCTTTTTTATTGTAATCCGGGGAAAAGTTCAAAGGGAAAGGTTCAGTTCACAAGAGTCTATACAGTAAAGTCTCTGTACACTCTGGGTAAGAAAAGGGGAAAAGTCTTTCAAAAGTCAATAAACACATTTCCCTATGGGCATCTCGGCTTAGGAGACCTGGTATACCTCCCCACCCCAGGCACTTTCTGTTCCTAATTTAATGTGCATGGGGCTGGACCCAGTTCCTCCACCCTTCTGTACACTACTATGTACACTGCTATTTACATGTTACTGCTGCCGTTTATTCTACCTCTGACCTTTTTACTGTGCCCACTCTCCATACCTAGATGGGGTTTGACCTTGTGTGCTCCTCTGTGACTTGCGCACTACAGATATCTCTGTCTCAGGTGAGGTTTCTAGTGATGGGTGTGGTGCAGATATGTCATGTAAGTATCTGTGTGGCCTTAGTCTCACTACAGGGCTAGCAGGTGTACCGATTGGTAGAAATTCAGTAAAGCCACTAAGATGGCTCCATCCTGCCGAGGCCAATCTTCTGGGAAATCTCCTAGGATTGTTGAGACTACCTTCTCCTTTAAGTTTTCACTTGAACTGGGTTCTTTTTCAGCTTCTAATTGTTCTTTTGGCGATGTTGGGGGATTCTGGTTTTCCCATTCAGTTGGACACTTCCTGATGTGGTTTCTTGACACTGTGTGTGTGGAATCTAGAAGGACATAGGGTTCTTGTTCCCACAGGTCATCTAATTTATGTTGTGTTCTCTTCCTCTTTAAAACAATACTTCCTGGTACAATAGGTTCTGCTGGAGCATGTTTGTTATAGTGCCTTTCTTGCTTTTCACGGACTTTCTCCAGGTTGTCTTCAACGCAGGCTTGAACCATTTTGTATTGTTCTGAGGCGGTTTTCATTCCAATTGGGTATTGAGTCATCTGCTTTGGGATCAACTACTTTGAGTTCCAAGTCTACGGGTAGCTTTCTTGTACGGGCTCTCATCAGGTAAGCTGGGGTACAGTTTGTAGAACTTACTGGAATGTGGTTGTACATAACAAACAATTCTGGTAGTTTCTCTAGCCATTGGTTCCTTTCTTTCAAGGGTATGATCTTCAACATGTCAATGATGATATTGTTCATTTTCTCACATAATCCGTTGTGGCAGAACTCTTGGAAGATCTCTGCTTCGAAAGCTGATCCTTGGTCTGATAGGACCTGCTCTGCATAACCTAATTGTCTGCAGAATACGTTTTGGAATGTTCTGGCAGCGGTGGCAGTTGTCAAGTCACAGGGGCAACCATCAGGATCCTCGAGAAATGGTCTACCATAGTCAACGCGTATGTGTAGCCAGATCTACTTGGAGTCAGTTTTACATGGTCCAGGGCTGCAATTTCCAGGGGCTGCTTCGTCACTATGGGCTGGAGCGGTGCTTTCTGGCTCTGTAATGATGAACTTCCTTCAGGGTCTTGGATTCTGGCCACTCCTTGATAGCTGTCACCTTGTCTGGATCAGGGGCCACGCCTTCAGCGCTGACTATGTGTCCCAGGTACTGTACTCTTGGCTTTAACAGGTGGCATTTGGATGGTTTCAGATTCATCCTGTATTCGGCTAGAGCTACAATCACCTCTGCTAGATGGGTTACGTGTTCCTCATAGGTCTTAGAGTACACAATCACGTCATTCAGGTACAGCAGTACCGTCTCAAAGTTCTTATGTCCCAGGAAACTCTCCATCAACCTCTGGAAGGTTCCGGGTGCATTACATAGTCCAAATGGCATGCTATTAAATTCACACAGGCCCATAGGTGTGGTGAATGCCATCTTCTCGCGGTCTTCCTCGGCTACGGACACCTGCCAATACCCACTAGTGAGATCTAAGCTGGATAAGTAATTGGCAGACTTCAACGCAGCTAAGGATCCCTCTATACGAGGTAACAGGTAAGCATCCTTGTGTGTTATGAGGTTTATTTGCCTATAGTGTTCACACATTCTCATACTGCCATCCTTCTTCCTGACTAGGACTAATGCTGGTGGCCCGTACCGTGGTGAGGAGGCCATGGTGATGCATGGTTAGCCCGGGTTCTACGGTTGACCAGGTCCTTGTTATGGTCATGGAGGAGCCACAGTCCATGGATGGATTATGATGGGCTGTGAGCGGGGTGAAGAGGCATGTGGTCCATGAATGTAGTAGGATGGCTCACATGTGGTATGGAAGGTCCCGATCAGGCTGGAGTCCTGACTACGGGTTAATGCTATGTCATCGTGCTGGGTAACTAAAGCCGGGCGTCTGGTACCGCCATTGGGACCCACAGGGCCCGTTGAAGGGTATGTAGCAAATGTCAGAAGCAGGGGTTAATAGGGCTCCTAGAGTGGGGAAACCGTGGTTGAACCAGATGGGCGCTGATCCGGACGTGAGGTGAAACAAGTCCGGAAAGGAGCCCGTTGGCGATGCATGGCGTACCCGTGACTCAGATTGCTCAATCCCTGTTCTGAACCCAGAGGAGTCATCGTGTTGGGTAACTTATGTACTGTGAGACTGTGACCGGGATGATCTGTGACGGCCGGTATGTGTCTCTCAGGTTGTGCTCCCTCCACGTATAGGAAGCACTCCACTCCGGGTTCATAGAGTACCCCCTGGAGGTAAGCACAGGGGTTAAAAAGCCAGGCAGGAATACAGGGTGTGGTTCTCTGAGTGGAGCTTCAGTCTGAAGGAAGACTGATGTGGCTAGTGAGCGGCCAGGACAGGAAAGTGCAGAGGCTGTGTGCTGATACAACACAGCCTAGCCCGGAGGGCTTGATCTCGGTGAGACCTGGACTAGAGAGAACCCGTGATAAAGGGCTGTGTGCCAATCATATGGTTGTAGGAAGTGTGCCCGGCTGCATCCTAGAACCCGGAGATTTGTGCATACTGTGGACTTGTGCATAATAAACCGTGTGCTGTGAACTTCTGTGCCCGGGTCTTTGCCTTCTGCCGTGCCATCCGACGTCGCTACCTCACATATGGTGGAGAATGCGGGCATAGCAGCCCAGTGAGGTGTAGCAACCTGGCATACCCAGTGGCACATGTCCGTGATCCAACCAGCTAGACTCCGGTATATCCCTGCTGCAACCATGGAGGACATTCTAAAGCAGCTGGCCCTGGCTAATGCCCAGCAACAGCAGACCAATGCACATCTGCTCCAGTCAGTGGACCGTCAGCAGCAACATCAGCAGCTGCAGCATCAGGCCCAACAGGACACCAATTACCTCCTGATGCGACAATTGGACCTCCTGACCGCGGAACTCCGGGACAGGCCAGCGGCTTCATCCCCGGGACCAGGCGAGGAGTACAGCGTCAAGACAGCGGTAAGGCGAGCATTGCAAAAGATGACCCCGGGGATGATGTGGAAGCTTTCCTGTCTGCGTTTGAGCATGTGGCCAAGAGGAAGAGACTGCCGACCGGCCAGTGGGCCGAAGTATTGGCGCCCCATCTGATTGGGGAGTCCCAAAAAGCGTATCTGGACCCATGTACCGAGGACGCCCTGGATTATGGAGCCCTGAAGGGTGAAATCCTTGCTCGGTTGGCGGTGAACACGTACGTACGAGCTCTGCGGGTATATCAGTGTTTTTTTGAGGAAGCCAAGCCCGTACGCTCCCAGGCTTACGATTTATTGCACTTGATAAAAAAATGGTGGAGAGAGTGGTCGTCGACCGCTTTGTGCGCACTCTTCCCGTCCCTATACAGAGGACAAGGTGACCCGAGTACCCTGGATCAATTAGTGTGCCTGGTGGAGCGACATGTGGCTACGCAGGACTTGATACGGGACACTGGGACTTTGCATGCCACCCAGCGGCCGGCCTCCTCCAAACCCCCTGCTAAAGATCCCTCGTCAGAACCTGTGCAGGAGACCACCCCTGTTCCGCTGGAGTCCTCTCCCGGGGTCCGAAAAGGCCTGTACCCTAAAAGACAACCTATTAGGGGTGCTTCTTTCCCTATTAGATGTTGGCGCTGCCAGCGGGTTGGACATTTGGGAGCCCAATGTCCCCTCACCATGGAGCCCATGGACTGCTGGTATCCTCGGCGGGGGTCAATGTATGCTGAGACGGTGTGTACAGCCTGCCTTATTTCTCCAGGGACTGATCTGCATTTATGTCAAGTACAGGTTAACGGATATAGAATATCAATAGCGGGTCAGGTTACCTCCTGCTCAAACCAATGGTTCTCATACAGGTCAGGTCAAATTAAAGCAATAGCATAGATAAAAAGAGAAGTTTAAATATAACTTTTAATAAACTCAAATGTTAAAAAGACCTAGTTGTCTAGACTAACAAAAACAAAGTCGTGCAAAAGTGACAGTGCAAAAACCTGTGTATTGCTGTGAGTAATCCCCTTTACTCTTTTACAAGGGGTTAATAGAGCCAAATCCAGATCTTTCATCAATTGTAAGACACGAGGGGTGGTTTACAGAGCTCAGTGCCCATGCAACCTGGAGTATGTGGGGAAGACAAGGAGAGAGCTGAGGAGAAGGGTGTGGGAACACAAAAGGGATATCAAGAAAAACTATGATACCCATATCGCCAGGCATGTGAATGCGGTACATGGCGGTGATGAGAAGTGAGTCAAATTCATAGGTATAGACCACATACCCCCCTCGGCTTGAGGTGGAGACTGGGATTCGAGGATCCTGAGAAAAGAGTGTTTCTGGATTTACACCTTGAATACTGTGGCGCCGCTTGGCCTGAATGAAACTCTGTCTTTCTCTCCTTTCCTGTGAAGCTGACACTATTGGGATGGATAGGAGGGAGAGCCGATGTTGAGTGGGGGCGCCAGGTTTCAGGGTGCCGACCTCCGCTGGCAGGTAGGGTTAGGGGGTGAGCAAGGGAGAGATGTACAGATTTTTTTAGGCCTATCTGTTTCTCCTAATACTGCTCTTTTCCCTTCTTTCCCCATAATGCCCCACTCTATGAATGATGAGGAATCCTGTGCCCTGGCTGGTGTGGGATGCATTTGGGCGACCACTCTGCATTAACGAGTTCCAATGGGAGCAATGCCCATATGAATGCCTAAAACCATGTTGAAGGTCTGATGTGACCAAAAGTCCCCATTTTCCACCCTTTGGTCAAAATGCACTCTCTGTGTACATGGATGAGTGGATTTCTGCCCCTATAACTGCTGGCAGCGATTCAGCAGATGTGGGAGGGGCTCACACACTCTGCTGGGATGTTCTGAGCCACTGTGATCCGCCTCTGGCTCTGACAGAGCTGAGGAGGTGTGCCTTTGGCTCAGACAGGAAGCAGGAAGTGTTAGGTGGAACACATATGTGTTCCACAGGCAGGAAGTGACATGTTGCAATGCCGCTGACATCACTTCCTGTCATGTGACAAGCCATGTGCCTGATCAGGAAGTGCTATAAAAGGCACTTCTGATCAGCGGCGGCTTGATCCAGACTGATGTACCTTGTGGGGCCAGACTGGTTAAGTGTATATTCCCTGAGACCCTGCATAGGACTAGACTACATGATAGTAAGGCTGTGTGGATTTGTATGGGGCAGGAATGGAGGTATTGCAACCGATATTCTCTGTCTTCTTGCAGACGCCATAGCCTTCATCTACATAAGGGTGGGTGTATCCTATGATTACCAACCCTGATGTGTGTACCATGACTCCCCTGATGAAGAGGGATCTGAAACGCGTCGGGAGGAACGCATCAGATGACATGGTGGCGACTATAAAGTACTGAGCCCTGAGCAGCCTGGACAACATCAATGAAAGGTTGATCCAAGTCTATGTGGACTCACTTCATGTGAAGCGGTGAAGTAACTGGGTGAGATCGCTTCCGATTTGGAGTGCATACTTTGTTTTTTTTTTCCCACCTATACATGTGGTCTGTGTACCATGAGAGAAGTGTATGAACCTTGATATTGCACTTCCTGTAGGTAGGCAGACGCGACTAGAGACATAAGCCAGTATTCCTAGGTATATGGACGGGATCTGGATTTGGCTCTATTAACCCCTTGTAAAAGAGGTTACACAGCAATACACAGGTTTTTGCACTGTCACTTTTGCACGACTTTCTGTTTTTGTTAGTCTAGACAACTAGGTCTTTTTAACATTTGAGTTTATTAAAAGTTATATTTTAACTTCTCTTTTTATCTATGCTATTGTTTTACAGGTTAACGGATGCCAAGTGACTGATGACTAACCTTCTGACTCACCGTTGCCGGGTTCTCAGGTCTCAGGCGATGCTTCACTTGTAACGGTTCCGCGCCTGAGGCTGTGGGACCCGGTGGTCAAATGAAAGGGCTTGGGAATTGGGGTTAAATGTTGATTGTCGTGACGCCACCTCTAGGTGTCCGGTGATGGCACCGGCCATGCTTGGGCCTCCGGGGGATGTGCGG
Source organism: Allobates femoralis (assembly GCA_033576535.1). Classification (NCBI taxonomy): domain Eukaryota; kingdom Metazoa; phylum Chordata; class Amphibia; order Anura; family Aromobatidae; genus Allobates; species Allobates femoralis. Next base: position 482,219,641 of record JARQOC010000004.1, on the reverse strand, counting down.
CAGCTAGATGGGATGCTCCCCACAGGATGAGCAGGAATCCCCGGGGCCAGGAGCTGCACTGGATGGAATACGGCAGCTCGGTTGTTTTTATGAGCAAGGGTTAATCACAGTTCTGAAAGAAATGCACTGACACGATGCTCCTCTGTAACGGGTCTTTACTGTAAGTTCGGTGCGGTACACGGTATACAGTTCTTTAGGTAACGGACCGGGTGGTCCCGATGATGAACAGCCTTTGTCCAGAGCTCCACAGTGTTCCTCTGTTACTAACTGTCCTAAGATTGCTGCCGTCGCTGCCTTAGTGCACCAGTTCAAGGTACTGGGAGAACCTCTCCGGATTACCTTAGCCGGGAATTCAACCGGCGCTGTAGAGGGTCCTGGATCCCAATAGTGGGTACCCCTCTGGTAAGAATGCTGGGTTAGCGGCTGTAGTGAGGCGCTCCTAAAAAGCGACTCCGTCACTCCGGTTTTGCAGAACAGCAGTGGATCACTGACTGCCTCGGAACCGGTGTCCGGTAGGACTGGGGCATGGGTGTTTTTGAACCCGTTGCTTAGTTGCTATTTGCCCGCTTTCTGGTCTGGGTCACCATTTGTTGGTGCCCTCCCGGTTAAGTTGCTTTTCCAGGGCTGCACGGCACTGTGCAGACTCCTGCTCCTTTTTCTCCTTCTTCCTCAACACCTTTTTTTACTTCTCTTCCTAACTTCCCCCACACTACACCTTACACTCCTCCCACCAGGACCTGATTGGCCCTCTACCTCTGAGTGGTGCATGTGGTACATGGAGCTCTGGATTTAACCATCTCATCACTGAGACGGAAGATATTACATCTTCAGTCAGGGATGCAATACCTTCCTGTGACGCACTCGTTGCGGGGCGCCACACTTCCCTATGACGTAATATTGGGGAGGGATCTGCCTTTTTTCTCGGCTCTATACAAAGGACCCTCCAAGACCCCTCAGGTCAAGGACGGTCCAGGGCCTGAGCCCGATGACCCTAAGTCCGAGACACCTGCAGTAGGGGTCGCCACGGAAGGAACAGAGTGTGACCCTGATAGGTCGTCCTTAGAGGTGTTGGCAGGTGAGTTCGGAACAGACGAGCCGATCCCGGAGTTGGAGGCGTCTCCAGGCCCTTTCGGGACGGCCCAACTCCAGGATCCTACGTTAGTACACGCCCGGAGTCGGGTAGTTGAAATTGATGGGGTGGCACAGGTGCCCAGGTAAGGTACCCCCATTTCGCCCTCAAACAGGATTTACTCTACCAAGTGGATAATATACGGGGGGATGTTGTGGAGCAGTTGTTGGTGCGCCAGCCGTATCTCCGGTGAGTCCTCGACTTGGCTCATCTCATGAGTGGCCACCTAGGGGCTAAGAAAACGCAGGAGTGGCTGTTGCAATGGTTTTATTGGCCTGGGTTCCTCGGGGAGGTGAAAAAGTACTGCGAGACTTGCCTGGAGTGCCAACTCACCACGCCCCTGGCTCACTTTCGCAGTACTTTGGTCCCCTTGGCCATTATAGAAGTCCCTTTTGAACGGATAGCCATGGATTTGGTGGGACCTCTCGTAAAATCTGCCCGAGGGCACCAACATATTCTAGTGATAGTCGATTACGCCACCCGTTACTCTGAGGCGATACCCCTCAGACACCCTACCGCTAAGATTATTGCGCGGGAGTTGTTTGCCATGTTCTGTCGGGTGAGGTTGCCCAAGGAGATCCTTATGGACCAGTGGACCCCATTCATGTCCAAAATCACTAAGGAGCTGTGCAGACTGCTCCAGATTAAGCAGTTGCGCACGTCCGTGTACCATCCTCAAACAGACGGGTTGGTGGAACGGTTCAATAAAACCTTAAAATCCATGTTAAAAAGGGTAGTCTCCAAAGTTGGGAAGGACTGGGATATGTTGCTCCCTTATCTCATGTTTGCAGTCCGGGAGGTACTCCAATCGTCCACGGGGTTTTCGCCATTCGAACTGTTGTACGGGCGACATCCTCGGGGATTCTTGGACCTGGCCATGGAAACATGGGAGCAGGAACCAACCCCCCCATAAAAGCGTGATTGAACACATTTTGGGGATGCAGAATCGCATAGCCGCAGTCATGCCAATAGTGAAAGAGCATTTGCAGGACGCGCAGGCAGCCCAAAGTGCTAGTCCTTTAACCAAATGGATCGGGTATTGGTGTTGGTCCCCACAGCAGAAAGCAAGTTTCTAGCGAAGTGGCAGGGGCCGTATGAAATTCGGCATAAGGTCGGGGTTGTCAACTATAAAAGTATTTCAGCCAGGAAGGAGGAAACCAAAGCAGATATACCATATCAACCTGTTAAAACCATGGAAGGAACGGGAAGGCCAGATGGCTGATTTTTTTTCCCGCCTCTCTCCTCTTCCGGGCACTCATCCCCGGGTCCGATGACTCCCAGGGAGAATGAGCCGGAAGTAAAGATAGGAGATGGCCTCACCAAGGAACAGAGGCGAGAGGCCAGACGGTTGGTTCAGCAGAACCCAGAGTTTCTCTCAGATTTGCCCGGTAGGACAAACCTTATACAGCATGATATTGTCACCGAGCCTCGCATGAACGTACGCCTGAAGCCTTACAGGGTGCCGGAGGCTCGGAGACAAGCCATCTCGGAGGAGGTGAATAAGATGCTCCACTTAGGGGTGATTGAAAAGTCTAAGAGTGAATGGGCCAGTCCCATTGTATTGATACCCAAAGCGGACGGTTCTTACGATTCTGTAATGACTTTAGGAAGCTCAATGAGATATCCGAGTTTGATCTTTATCCCATGCCCCGGGTGGATGAGCTGATCGACTGGCTGGGACAGGCACGGTATTTCACTACGCTCGATCTGACCAAGGGGAACTGGCAGGTGCCACTGACTGAGACAGCCAAGGAGAAGACCGCTTTTGCTACGCCTGTGGGGCTATTTCACTACGCCATCTTGCCATTTGGTTTACATAGCGCCCTGGCAACGTTCCAGAGGCTGATGGACCTGGAGCTGGAACCCCATCAGGTGTATGCATCTGCGTACCTTGATGACATCATAATCTATAGCACCGAGTGGCAGACCCACCTGGTTCAGGTACAGGCCGTGGTGCATGCGCTTCGTACAGCCGGGTTGATGGCCAATCCCAAGAAGTGTGCTTTGGGGCTCATGGAGGCCCGATATTTGGGGTATGTGATAGGCCAAGAAGTGATTAAGCCCCAAATCAACAAAGGCAATCCAGAAGTGGCCTCGACCCCTGACCACGAAGCAGGTCCAGGCTTTCCTAGGTATCGTGGCATACTACAGACGGTTTGTGCCTAATTTCGCTGGCTTCTCGGCCCCCTTGACGGACCTTCTCAAGGGTAAGAAGTCTGTCATGGTGCGGTGGACACCGCAGGCCGAAGACTCCTTCCGAGCACTAAAGGGGGTCCTGTGTAGACAACCCATTCTCGTCAACCCCAATTTTCGGAAGGAGTTTATTGTGCAGACGGGGAAGTGGTACTGTCCCAGGTGGTTCAGGGGAGGAACACCCTGTCACCTACTTGAGTAGGAAGCTCTCCCCTCCCGAGCGGAACTATAGCGTTGTGGAGAAGGAGTGTTTGGCCATCAAGTGGACCTTGGAATCCCTGCGCTATTACCTGTTGGGACGGCAGTTTCGGCTAGTGACAGACCACTCCCCGCTTGTATGGATGAGGTCCGCCAAGGAACGGAACGCCCGGGTCACCTGGTGGTTCCTTTCCCTGCAGAACTGTCGGTTTACTGTGGAACACCAGGCCGGGAGGTTGCAGGGCAACGCTGATGCCTTGTCTCGTGGCCCGTGTTTAGTGACTGGAGTTCAAACCCGCACACTTGAACTGAGGGAGGGGGGGTATGTGAGACTGTGACCGAGATGATCCTCAGGAAGACGGTGTAATACCGTCGAAACATGTTGTGGGGACGGAGATTTTGCCAATAAAGGATTTTTACTTGGATTGGAGTTCCTCGCTGTGATTTGAGCGCCCACGAGAGACCGTGCTGCATTTGTAATCTATTCCAGTATCTCATCGAGTGCACGGCAGGAGCAGCTCGGTCACAGCGTACAGGACCTTCGGTCACCTTGGAAACCGCAAAACAGTGAAGGTAAAGGACCTGTCTGACGTAATCACGCCAGGTCACGTGAGAGCGTGAGGAGGCGGAGCCTAGACGGCACAAGGAAGTGAGCGGAGATAATCCTAAGCAGCGCAGATCCGGAGGTCGCGGGGCTCCCAGCCCCACCGCAAACCTAGTTCATCCTTACCAACCCCCATAAGAGAGGACAACCAGTGAGAGCCAGGACAGAGGGGAGGACCTCTAAAAACCATTTTAAACTCACACCAGTGTTGTGCATGGACCGCACAACACTAAAAGGTTAGTAAGCACAGGTCCATAATTAAGGAATTTCGGTCACAGGCGATATTGCACTATTGCGCCTCCTTTTCTTCTTTTTGTCTCTTAATCGTATGGTTGTAGGAAGTGTGCCCGGCTGCATCCTAGAACCCAGAGGTTTGTGCATACTGTGGACTTGTGCATAATAAACCGTGTGCTGTGAACTTCTGTGCCTGGGTCTTTGCCTTCTGCCGTGCCATCCGACGTTGCTACCTCATAGTACTGTGAAATGTGTATGGAACGTGTAGATAGGCCGGAGGCTGTAGCCACCACGGGAGCTGTTGTTAGAGCTCCAATGGGGGAAGAGAGGTGGTTACAGGTCCCGGGTTACTATAATTGTATATGTGTACTATTCTATGTAATATATTGTGTAAAGTAATGTATTATGTGATGTTCTTTTGATAAATGTTTAATGTACTACCCGGGTTATTAGATGCCTATGAGAAATAAATGGGTAGACATTTGCAAAATTATACACACGTGTTGGCGTCATTACGCAGCAAGCGAGTCCCCCGGCTCACTACCTTACACTGGGTAACTTAACCTCTTCACTGCCACAGTTTAAGATGCAAACTGGTACTCTCCCATTGTGTACATCAACCACCCCCCTGGCTGTCAAGAGTGTAGGTCTGTGCTGATGGGCTCCACTAATGCCTGGTAGTCCTGCCCTCTCAGACCTATAGCTGCTCGACCCCAAATCTTCATTTCACTCATTGGGGAATCACAATAGGAAACGGGTCGGTCACCCATGCAGTAACAATTTCTCCACCTGTAATTGTTACCTGTTGATGGTGCAGGAGGGTTCTTATTTCACGCTGAAGGACCTTCCTCTGACCAGGTTTGGCAGTATCTGCAATCTGTTGAAGCAAAGGCAAAACTTCTCCCATGCTATTGCTAACAACATTTGTACCAAGTATTATATACGGGTCATTTGCATTACTTCTGCTACTACTAGGACCCCTTGGTTCTGCAATTCCCTCCTCCCCATCTTTATGGGTACTTCTCTAACCTCCATTAGAGTAATCGGTTCACCATTAGATGCGGTGAGGGTGAAGTCCATGGTAGGCTGTTTCAGTTCTGCATCAGCCCAGTACTTTTTATAAAGGATATAGGGGATGGTGGTCACCTGTGACCCGGTGTCCAGGTGTCTGTCCGATGAAGGTCTTGTACCAGGTGGCTGTGCCCTGTTGAGTTACTCCTGAGGTTTGGCCCCGGCCCCCAGGGTCTGCCCGTTTAAAGGACAGCTCCTGGCAATGTGGCCGGTTTGGTTACAGCGGTGGCAGATGGGCTCCCCAGTGGAGCTGTAGCGGTCGGTGGTTCTCCCTCGGTACGCGGTGGCTTGCTTCGCTCTCATCCAGGATACATCCTCCGGACTGTCAGCAAGTTGAATCAGCGGTTGAGGTCGGGGCTGGGTTCTTGGCACTGGCTGTTGATTCTTCTGCAGCTGTAGAGCTTCCATCACCTTGGTTATGTTTTTACTCATTTGGCGCATTTCAGCACCCATCTCAGCACGCAGGGAGTCATACTTATCAGGCTGAGCAGATTGTACATTGTGCGTGGCTGCAGACATGAGTAATGGTTTTGGGGTAGCCTGCGCCTCACCACTGCACCACCGTTTGATGGCAGCTTCATGGGTCTCTACTGGCCCTTTTACGGCCATTTCCTTCAGGGTGGTAAAGTCAGCTTCCGGGTTGCTCAGTGACCACACACGCACAGTCTTGTCCTCGGGGGATAGCAGTCCCCGGGTGAATTGTTCAATCAAGAGCGGATTTACTGCTGAAAACACAGCGGTGGCACAAGATGCCAGAATCCAGGTTGCAGCCGGGTGCAATGGATATAGTTCTCAGATAGTAACCCGGTCCCTTCCAGTGATGAGCTCTCTGGCTGAGGTCGCACCGAGCTCCCAGCCCTCCCGGGCTAGGCCATGTTATTACCGCACACGGGCCCAGGAGCTCTTGACCTGTCCGGTTGATAGATGCTGCTGCTTCAGCTTCAGGACAAAACTGTCCACAGGGAACCCCGCCCTATCTCCTAACCAGGATTTTAACCCCTTGTCTCCTTCCGGGGAAACCTGCAAGACCCAGAGCGGAGGTAGTGGACCGTCCCTCTTTCCTACACCCTATACCGGGTTCAATATTTGACAGCTCACCATTTTTTCCTGTCTTGCAATCCTGGCACTGCCCCACATATGGTGGAGAATGCGGGCAACCTGAACTACGAACTGCATGTCCATACTTAAGCCAGCCAAGCTACAGCTCAGGTCCGCCGCCAGTATGGAAGAAATCCTAAGGCAGCTGGTGCTTACCCAGCAGCAGCAACAAGAACAGCAACAGCAACACGAGGAGCAGCAGCTCCGACAGCAGGAGCAGCAGCAGTTGCGGCAGCAGGAGCAGTTTCAACAACAGCAGAAAACAAATGAACTGCTCCTGCAGCAAATTATGGCCCTACGAGACCCGCCAGCAGCGCCACGCCTGGAACGTCGTGAGGCCCGGGACCGGGCCCGATCAGCACTGAGGAAGGTGAGTCCGTAGAAGCCTTCCTCACAGTCTATGAGCACACCGCAGAGCGAGAAGACCTCCCTGCCGCTCAGTGGGCTGAAGTGGTGGCGCCATTCCTGATGGGTGACGCCCAGAAGGCCTACACGGACCTCAGTTGGGAGGATGCACAGGACTAAGGGAGACTCAAGGTGATATCCTTGCTAGACTGGGGGTCAATACTTATGTACGAGCCCAACGGGTGTTTTCCTGGTCCTATGTGGAGTCCAAGCCGGCTCGCTCCCAGGCGAATGACTTATTGCAGTTGGTAAAACAGTGGCTCCAACATGAGAGCTTGACTCCAGGACAGATGGTGGAAAGGGTGGTGGTCGACCGGCTGGTGTGGACTCTGCCGGTCACGATATAGCGTTGGGTGGGGCAAGGGGACCCGGGTACCTTGGACCAGGTGGTTAGCTTGATAGAGCAATATACAGCCACCCAGGAGTTCATATGGGACTCTGCCCCTCTGCGGCTGTCACGCCAGCCTCCGGAGCCGGGCAAAGGTGTATGTCCACCTGGGGACCCTCCTAAACACGTACCCGCTGAGAGGGTACCCCGGAATGAGCCTGGTAGGAGACCAGGCTTCCCTAGAAGGAGCTTCCGGACCGGCGGTGCCACTGCTACGTGGTGTTGGCGGTGCAAAGGACCAGGACATGTGGCTGCCTATTGCCCACTAGCTATGGAACCCATGGACTGCGGGTTCACACGCCGGGTCTCGATGTATTCCAGCCCCGTGCTTACCGCAGATGTGATGGTTCCCCCAATGGAACCACATCTGTAAAATTGTTTATATACCGGAGCAAACAAATAAGTGTAGCGGGTGGGTTTGCTGCTATAAGTCTGGGGGGGCACTGTGTGTAGCCCTGCCCTGATCATATATGATCTAGAAACAGATATATATGTGTATGACTATTATTAAGGATAGACTCAGCGCTACCCTTTTTGCTTCATGGCTTATTTTTAAAATGAGAACACTATGCAGTCTTAGTACCTATGTTTCGAGTGTTTATTTTAAATTCACAAACATATATTTACATATGTATTATATGAAACATAATTAAAAACTTTTAAAACTTTTAAAAACTCATGAATCTAGCGTATATTGGTTTTATTGCATATAATTGTTCATATTGCATTATTATGGCCGCTTGTATTTGTCCCTCTAATGGTCAGAGGAGTGTTGAAGGTGATTATAACCTCCTGCTGTTAAACTCTTCTTATTATGGGGTATTCAGCTGTTACATCATGGTCTGCAAATACAAATTGATTTTTTACAATACATGCTTCTCAATCTTTGTGTGTATTTGGTGCGGTTATTAAAGATCCTTACCCTCACACCTGTGGCTGCACCAGGTTGTTACGGTTCTTTTAATATTCTGCCCGGTTTTCTGAAAAATATATAGTTCTCTTATTAATTATGATGGTGTGCCAGTATATCATTCTTTCATGTTTACATGACTTGTTAATCTACCTGGTGGCTGCTACTGTAGGTCCATCCATTCACCTGAAAATTACAGTGGGGCTTCTTAGTGGTGGATTGGCGTCATTGGTTTGGTAGTCTATGGACCTTTCTGTGGACTAAATGAAAATATTTTAATTTATCATTGGTTATCTAAGAATATATGTGCAGTTTTTAACATTACTTGGTGCAACAAGCTTCTTTGTTACCTAGGTGTGTGTGTAAAAGTATTGCAACAGTATTGGATTTCTTTGAAAGTACTGTTGTTAATGCTGGCATATGCTTCCCATAGGAGAACACAGAAATACCTTAACCATTAATTATGTTGCTGTGTTTCACGTGTGGCTGTAAGGAGGGGGTTCCCCCTAGAGGTATTGGCAGGAGAGGTTGAGGAGACCCCACAGATTCCAGAGCTGGAAGTATCCGGGGAGCATTTGGGACAGCTCAGCTACAGGATCCCACACTGACCTGGGCCCGAGAAAGGGTAACAGAAGTAAACTGGGTATGTCAGCAAACGGGGGCAGAGAATGTGTTTCCACGCATGATGGTTAACCGGGAGTTACTCTATAGGGTGGACAAAATCCGGGATGAGGTCGTGGACCAACTGGTAGTACCGCAGACACACCGCCGGGCGGTCCTAGAGATGGCCCACTCCCACCTGCTAGGGGCCTCCTTGGGGCTAAAAAACGCAAGAGCTCATCTTGCGGAGGTTCTTCTGGCCGGGCATTTATGCGGATGTTCAGAGGTACTGTGACTCCTGCCCGCAATGTCAGATGACCACACCCATTGCCACCTTCTGTAGTCCATTGGTACCTCTACTGGTTTTAGAGGAACCTTTTGAATGGATTGCAATAGATCTGGTGAGGCCTATAGTTAAGTCAGCACGGGGCCACCAACACATACTCGTGGTCGTCGACTACACCACCCGGTACCCGGAGGCAATTCCGTTACGCCACACCTCAGCGAAACTGATTGCTCGGGAGCTGTTTGCTATGTTCTGTCGCCTAGGACTACCTAAGGAAATCCTCACGGATCAGGGGACTCCTTTTATGTCCAAAGTGACCCGGGAACTGTGTAAGCTGCTCAACATAAAACAGCTGCGCACCTCGGTGTATCATCCTCAGACCGACGGGTTAGTCGAGTGGTTTAACAAAACCCTGAAGTCCATGCTCAAAAAGGTGGTAGCCAAGGATGGAAAGGATTGGGACATGTTACTGCTGTATTTAATGTTTGCCATCCGGGAGGTACCGCAGTAATCTACGGGATTTTTCCCCTTTGAACTGTTGTACGGCCAGCATCCTAGGGGGCTGTTGGATGTCGCCAAAGAGACGTGGGAACAGTAATCCACTCCCTATAGGAGCGTAATTGATCATGTGGCTAAGATACAGGACCGGATTACGGAGGTCCGGCCTATTATAAAAGAGCACCTAGTAGATGCCCAAGGAGCTCAAAGCCGCAGGTATAATAGGGCCACCATTAGGACCTTTGAGGTGGGGGACCGAGTATTGGTTTTAGTGCCCACTACGGAAAGCAAATTATTGGCAAAATGGCAAGGACCATATGAAACCCGAGAAAACGTAGGAGAAATTAATTACAGGGTATGCCAGCCCGGGAAGAGGAAACCTGTGCAGCTATACCATGACAAGTTACTCAAAGCGTGGAAAGACCAGGAGTGCCTGATCACGGAGGTTCCCCCGGTTGGGTTGACCGGAGACCCTCCACCTTCGGCTAGGAGGGAGACCGAAGGCGTAACGATAAGTTACACTCTCACTAAGGCCCAGCGACAGGAGGATCGAAAGCTGGTGCAGCAGAATCCAGATATATTCTCTGACCTGCCCAGCCGTACTTCCGTTATTCAACATGATATTGTCACCGAGCCCCGATAAAGGTGCAAGTGAAACCGTACCGGGTACCCGAGGCCCGACGGCAAGCCATCGTGGCCGAAGTGAAACATGCTCGAGTTAGGAGTCATAGAGGAATCCCGGAGCGAATGGGCTAGTCCCATTGTGCTGATTCCGAAGCCAGACAGATCGCTGCGGTTCTGCAACGACTTCCGGAAGTTGAAGGAAGTATCCAAATTCGATCTTTATCCAATGCCCCGGTTGGGGCTAATTGAAAGACTGGGGCAGGCCCAGTACTCCACGACGCTCGATCTGACCAAGGGATACTGGCGAGTGCCGCTAACAGTCGGCCAAGGATAAGACAGCCTTTGTTACCCTGGAGGGCCTCTATCACTATGTTGTGTTGCCTTTTCGGATGCATGGGGCCCCGGCTACATTCCAGTGGCTCATGGACATAGTGTTGGAGCCTCATCGGAAGTACGCGTACGCTTACTTAGATGACATCATCATCTTTAGTAAGGATTGGCAAACCCACTTATCCCAGGTACAGGCAGTGGTGGATTCTCTCTGGGCAGCCGGCCTGACAGCAAATCCAAAAAAATGTGCCATAGGGCTCAAGGAGGCCCGGTACCTGGGGTATGTGATTGGACGAGGGGTTATCAAACCCCAAATAAACAAAATTGAGGCCATTCAAAATTAGCCCCGACCGGTGTCTACCAAACAGGTGAGGGCGTTCCTCAGCATAGTTGGGTACTATCGACGCTTCATACCCAACTTTGCTGGGCGAACAGCGGCCCTGTCCGACCTGTTAAAAGGGAAGAAATCTCTTTTGGTGCGTTGGAATCCCCAAGCAGAGGCAGCCTTTCAGTCCATGAAGTTGGCCTTGTGCGGACAGCCCGTCCTCATCAGTCCTAACTTCAAACACACCTTTGTTGTGCTAAAAGACGCCTCGGAGGTGGGGCTGGGGTATGAGCTATCGCAAGAAGTTATGGAGATGAACATCCGGTCACTTACTTAAGCCGTAAATTGTCCCCGGCGGAAAAGAATTATAGCGTAGTGGAGAAGGAGTGCTTGGCTGTTAAATGGGCCTTGGAGTCCCTACACTATTATTTGCTTGGGCGACAGTTCCGGTTGGTTATGGATCACGCTCCCCTGGACTGGATGCGAAACACCAAGGAACAGAACGCTCGGGTCACCCGGTGGTTCCTGTCCCTCCAAAACTTCAGTTTTTCCTTGGATCACAGGGCTGGCAAGTTGCAGGGCAATGCGGATGGCCTGTCCCGCATTGAGCACCCTGTTTGATGGCTGAGGTTCAACCCCACAAGCTTGAACCGAGGAGGGGGGCGTGTGAGACACTGCGGGGGATCATATGCGAGGGGCGCTATGTCTCCCCCAGAATGCGCACTGTCACATATTGAACCCAGTATAGGGTGTAAGAAAGAGGGACGGTCAACTCCCTCCGCTCCGGGTCTTGCAGGTTTTCGCGGAATGAGACAAGGGGTTAAAAGCCTGGTTAGGAGACAGGGCGGGGTTCCCTGTGGACAGTTTTGGCCTGAAGCATCTATTGACCGGACAAGTCAAGAGCTCCAGGGGCCGTGTGCGGTAATAACATGGCCTAGCCCGGGAGGGCTGGGAGCTCGGTGCGACCTCAGCCGGAGAGCTCATAACTGGAAGGGACCGGGTTACTATCTGTGAACTGTATCCATTGCACCCGGCTGCAACCCGGATTCCGGCATCTTGCGCCACTGCTGTATTTTCAGCAATAAATCCGGTTACTGTGGAACTACTACCGGGCTCAACGTTTTTTTTCCTTTCTTGCAATCCCGGCGCTGCCCCACAATATATTTGTACCTTCATTACTGGAAGTGTGTATGTGTGTGTACAGATACAGATAGACAGAGAGAGCCTAAAGTGCGTGCCAAAGGCCTTGACCTGTGTACTGTACATGTGCAGACAATGCTGCAGGGATCCGTCATCAAAATATTTGTGTGATACCTCTGTGCACAACATCATGCCATGTGCTACAGCCCTGATGTTGAAAGAAATTACTCACACAGGTTTTTCTGATCAGAAATTACATTTGTAGTGTGTGCCAAACCAACATAAGCAGCTGAATCCACAAACAAATTTAAGTGTTGTCATCACAACAATTTTGGATAAATTAAATGTAACCATAACAATAAAAGAAAAACTCGCACATAAAAAACACACAGATTAAAAGTTAGAACTAACAAACAGGAAAAAAACAAAAACACAAATAAACCCTACACCATATTTTGATGCTAGGCAACAGCCCCAGGGCTATTGAAGTAGGAGCAGTAGCTGTCTCTGCTGGACCTACCGTCCTGCTGGCTACGGCCCTGGATCAATGGGTAGAGTGGCGCTTTGCCAGGGTCGATTGCAACCATTCTGCGCGGGTTGTTGGAAACCGCATATAGGATGGCAACAGACACCTCACAATGGCCTCACACGTCTCGGGGATGAGGCGGCTCAGCAGTGGCCGCGAGAAAGCAGCAGAATACTGGAGGTCTGTCATCGAGCGGCCTGTTGCCAGGAAACAGTCGCTGCCAACTGATCCTTTGGTGGCACAGCTAGACGCATCAGAGTGTCCTGATGGGCAATAAATGGGCGAACAGATTCCAGAAGGAACTTGAAGGAGTCCTCACACATGCCTACATAGTTCCTAAAGTCATGCGGATTCGTGTCCTCAGGCTGACGGACCAGACGCGTGTGAATCATGTTGGACCTTTGCGGAAGCCTTGTCTAGACCACAGGCGCCGTGGTCTACATCTTCGCAACTCTCAAATCTCTCCTCAAGCCACAAGTCCTCCTCCAACAAGGCCACAGCCACTACTGCACTCTCTTCAGTCTTCAGGAGTCATGACGTCTACGCTGTGTGTCCAAATATTATAAAAGGAGTGTATGAGCCAATGATGACTTTGAAATATAACTAACCGAGCTCCATAGTAACATGTGTCCCCTAAAGTAAACACTCATATGGCTAACATGTTATGCAAAAACCAACGGAAATTAATTGCACCATTGAGTTTTGAATGCACTACAGTCTGGCTTGCTCCACCACAACTATATTAGCGACCCGGGGAACTCGCTTGCTGCATAATGATACTGACACGTGCTTATAATTTTTCAAATGGATACCCGTTTATTTCTCACATACATATCATAACCCGGGTAGCACATTAAACATTGATCATAAACACATCACATAATACACACTTTACAGTAGAACAGCACATCACAACATAATACATTACATTACATATAACATGGAACACCTACATTTACCATAACTATCTATCACCGGGACCTTATTGACCTAACCGTCAGTCCCAAAGGCGGATGCGACTGCCTATTACCTCGTGGATACCTCATGCATGGCCCTTTCATCATCAGCCATCAAGAGTCACCCACGATACACATCCTTTCCTTTGATCACGCAGGGTAATTTTACATAAGTCCTGATGATACACAACACAAATAGTTATATACACTTATCAACGGGCCCTGTGGGTCCCAATGGCGGTACCAGCCACCTGGCTTTATTTACCCAGCACAACACTTGAATACTAACCCCTAGTACAGGCTCCCTCCGGCCGTTTCTCGCCACACGTTCGGACCTGCCTGGCCGGGGCTTTACACACCGCATGTGAACCATCATAACACGTCCATGGATCACGTACATCCTTACACACGCTCCCAGCCCATCATACTATATCCATGGACTGCGGCTCCTCTAGAACCATAACAGGGATTGGCCAACCTTAGTATCCGGAGTAAACCATGCATCCCCTAAGGGCTCCCTCCGGACGTGTCTCGCCACACGTCCGGACCTGCCTGGCCGGGGCTTTACACACCGCATGTGAACCATCATAACACGTCCATGGATCACGTACATCCTTACACACGCTCCCAGCCCATCATACTATATCCATGGACTGCGGCTCCTCTAGAACCATAACAGGGATTGGCCAACCTTAGTATCCAGGGTAAACCATGCATCCCCTAAGGGCTCCCTCCGGACGTGTCTCGCCACACGTCCAGACCAGTCTGCCCGGGGCTTTACACACCGCATGTGAACCATCATAACACGTCCATGGATCATGTACATCCTTACACACGCTCACAGCCCATCATACTATATCCATGGACTGCAGCTCCTCTAGAACCATAATAGGGATTGGCCAATCTTAGTATCCGGGGTAAACCATGCATCCCCTAAGGGCTCCCTCTGGACGTGTCTCGCCACACCTCCGGACCAGCGTCCCCCTGGATCAGCTACGGTCCCCCACTCTAGGAGCCCTCCTAACCCCTGTGTTTGGCCACAGGTTCACACACACAATTGAAGGACGGATGCCTCCCGCATGCAGCAGGCCAAACCTCCCTCTCGTCCCTACGGGATGCATCGCTTCCAATATAACATCCACACTGGCTGGGTCTATTTCACAGACATCATACATGGCCCTATTACATAAGCCATCATCTCTCATATTCCACGGGTCCTTTATTGACTGTCTAGTCGGACCCAACAGCGGCTATACCCGCCTGGCATGATTCACATATGGTACACAGTTCACTCTAGCATACAAGAACTGCTGTCTTATCAGGCACGGTTCCGGGTCTAGCAACCTGAGTCACGGGTACACCATGCATCTGACTCACCGTGGCCGGGACTCCGGTTTAGACAGGCGATGCTTCCTTCCAGCTTGTCACGGGTGGACCGCGCCTGCCGGTAGTGGGGCCCGGTGTAGTGCAGATCAAAAGGTGAAGACGTCTTGGTGGAACAGATTAAAGGGGTTTTTAATTTATTCGTGACGCCACCTATGAGTAGATTCGGTAAGGACTACCGACGCTGCGGAGCCCCCGGGGGATGGACAGCAGCAAGATGTTACGCTCCCCACAGGCTGAGCGGTGATCCCCGGAGGCTGGAGCTGCTCAAGATGTTGTGCGGCAGCTGCGGTTACCTTTTAGTGCGGACGGACAGTTCATAAGGAAGCACGGACACAAAGTCTCTGCAACGGGTCTTTACTGTAACCAGCAGGCAGTACATGGCATACAGTGGTTGAGTAGTAGACCGGGTGGACTCAGCAGTGATGGTGTCCCTTAGAGATCCGCAGTGTTCCTCCATTCTACCTAATTGGTTGCCAGTGTAGCCCAGGAATACCAGGTCGGGTACGGGGAGGCTGCTTCAATGCCCTATCCATGATGTACGTTCTGGATGTTTTGGGGAGCCTTGGATCCCTCAGTGGGTACACCGCTGGTTAGACGACTGGAAGTTGGCTTGTGGTGGGGTGCTCCTTTGAAGCTGCTCCTCCACTCTTCTGGTTCGCGTGACAGAGGTGAACTGCTGCCAGCTTCGGTACCAGTGAACCGGCTGTGAGTTGTGGGCACGGGAGTCTTTTGGGAACCCGTGTAGATAATGCCCATTCCCGGTAGTTAAGGCCTCAGGTGCTGACACCCGACCGGTGACGGCCCAGGGGCCCCACGGGGTGCGGAGCCCCCGCTCCTCTCCAAGTTCAAGTCCTCAGACTCTTCTAGTCTTGTAGGTTCTAGGTTCTCCTCTAGACTACTGTGTATGTTCTACTACACTACCCTAATGCTCCTCCCCCCAGGACCTATGATTGGTCCTCTGTTCTAGGTGTTGCATGTAGGGTTGGATCTCTATGTTAACCGGATCATTGCTGAGTCAGAGAATATTGCGGCTGCATTTATGGCTGCAATACCCTCTTGTGACGCACTCGTTGCGGGGCGCCACACTCCCCCTTGGTTGAATACGCTTGTCCCCAAGCGTCACACTACTCACATTACAGGGGGTTTTATTATTTTACAACAGGTAATACACTTTTATTAATGACAAGTCATATATGCATAAAAGTGAAAAGGTGAATAACAGGTTAACACATTGTGCGGACCCGGCGGGCGGTCGGCTGTCCTTAGAATACAAGTTCAGGCTATAGCCGCCAAGTCGCGGTGTTACGGTGCAAACAGGAAGAAGTCTCGTTAATAGCAAGGTTCAAACAACACAATTCACTGATGGAGGGCAGTGTTCCGGACTCGTATAGCGAACCACCCGTCACAGCATACATGTCGCTCATAGGTTACTATGTCCCCTCTATATAAGTCTCGGTTGGGATGACCTCGCGGTAGGTGCGATTCCACATCACGACGCCCCACAAATACTTCAGTACTCACACCCTCCTCCCTTACGAATCCCCACCCGGTGGACAAGTTAAAGGTGCTTACCCGCCCGGTTTTACGGAATTGTTCAGGTAATGGAGATTGGCGGCGGGCCTCGGCGCGAGCCTGCATGTTGGCTTGCAGTCGATTGTGCCACTCGTCTCTCCGGATACGACGTACCTCTTCGTCGGAGTGGTGCGGCGTGTGGATAAAGTCACTACGGCGTGCTGGTTGTTGAACCGCTCGAGCTTGGTGGGCAGTCTGGAGTGGAGCCCGGTTCAACGGAACCTGAGAAGATGCTGTTGCAGCGGCACCCGACCAGTGCACCCGAGCTGATCGGCCGGCAGGAGGGTTCCTTGTGTCTCCACAGGCGAACCCGGTGTAGAGATCCTCAGCTGGACTGTAGGTCTCATCGTCATCCTCCTTGACCTCTCCTTCGATGACTACGTCGGGCTGCTCGGCTGACGAAGACGATGGGATGGAATCCTCTGGGTCTGTGGGTGGCTGTGCTGCAAAGTTCTCCTCGGGGTCGTTGTGCAGGACTTCCAGGCTGCCTGCCTCCTCTTCTGTAGCAGCGGGAAGTGGTGTTTCGATCCCGGTCACCAGGTAGGCCTCGGTATTTGCAGAGGAGGCCTCCGGTTCAGGGGAGAAACTAGCGACAGTCTCGGTATTGTAGAAACTAGTCGCGGGTTCCGCAGGTGGAACCAGGTAGGTGTCAGCTTCTTCGTGGGAGCGTAGTGGAAGCTCCGGCTCTGGAACGGGGTCGGCTGCGGGTTCATCCGCTGGAACGGGTCGAGCTGTGGTCCTCACAGGAATGATACAGTCTATGGGCTCCGGTGACGAAGCAGGACAGGTGGTAGGCGACGGTGAAGTGGTTGAAAAACTGGCGATGTCGTCTGGGCTTGGAGAAGCTGTACCCGGTCGGCTCTGCTGCATCGCATGATGGAGTCTTCTGCCTAGGGTCGCACTCCAGCTGCGAATCGTCCATTCCACTGTCTCAAGTAGTCGCACCCGGAGGTCTTGTAGAGCCTCTTTTCCAGAAGTCGGGGCTGCCGTCTACGGTAAGGGCAGGACCCGGACCCGGTTGGCCTATGGCTGCTCTGGCCTCCGCCTCGACCTCCCGCATCAGGTCTTGGAGTCTCATGCTGGCCATTCTCTTCTTGGAGGGAAACCACACCCGTTCAACCGGTAAACGTTCTGGTAGAGCTGGTGAAGAAGTCTGTCTGACACTCCCATTTCCTCTGGGCTTTTGTAGTCCAATCGTGGGAAAAGTCTTTGGGGTCCGCCCCCATGGTTGATTCGAGCAATCAGGGCGGACAAAGAGTTTGGCGCCTTTTGTCTTTAGCCCTCCCACGATGAGGGGGGGGTTGACTCACTCCTGGGCTTGCACGTGGCGGCTTCTTGTGGCGGGAACGCCATCTTGGGCGCCATCTTGGCCCATTGGTGTAAAGGCGGGAAAGTTCTTTTAGGGACGAATAAAGTCCAAATTGTAGACAATAAAGTCCATTTCAAGCACATTATACCCGTTGGGTAACGGGCCTGCTCGTATCCTGTTCGTGACGCCATTTTCTGACTCACCGTGGCCGGACTCCGGTTTAAACAGGCGATGCTTCCTTCCTCCTTGTCACGGGTGGACCGCGCCTGCCGGTAGTGGGGCCCGGTGTAGTGCAGATCAAAAGGTGAAGACGTCTTGGTGGAACAGATTAAAGGGGTTTTTAATTTATTCGTGACGCCACCTATGAGTAGATTCGGTAAGGACTACCGACGCTGCGGAGCCCCCGGGGGATGGACAGCAGCAAGATGTTACGCTCCCCACAGGCTGAGTGGTGATCCCCGGAGGCTGGAGCTGCTCAAGATGTTGTGCGGCAGCTGCGGTTACCTTTTAGTGCGGACGGACAGTTCATAAGGAAGCACGGACACAGAAAGTCTCTGCAACGGGTCTTTACTGTAACCAGCAGGCAGTACATGGCATACAGTGGTTGAGTAGTAGACCGGGTGGACTCAGCAGTGATGGTGTCCCTTAGAGATCCGCAGTGTTCCTCCATTCTACCTAATTGGTTGCCAGTGTCGCCCAGGAATACCAGGTCGGGTACGGGGAGGCTGCTTCAATGCCCTATCCATGATGTACGTTCTGGATGTTTTGGGGAGCCTTGGATCCCTCAGTGGGTACACCGCTGGTTAGACGACTGGAAGTTGGCTTGTGGTGGGGTGCTCCTTTGAAGCTGCTCCTCCACTCTTCTGGTTCGCGTGACAGAGGTGAACTGCTGCCAGCTTCGGTACCAGTGAACCAGCTGTGAGTTGTGGGCACGGGAGTCTTTTGGGAACCCGTGTAGATAATGCAAATTCCCGGTAGTTAAGGCCTCAGATGCTGACACCCGACCGGTGATGGCCCAGGGGCCCGCACGGGGTGCGGAGCCCCCGCTCCTCTCCAAGTTCAAGTCCTCAGACTCTTCTAGTCTTGTAGGTTCTAGGTTCTCCTCTAGACTACTGTGTATGTTCTACTACACTACCCTAATGCTCCTCCCCCCAGTACCTATGATTGGTCCTCTGTTCTAGGTGTTGCATGTAGGGTTGGATCTCTATGTTAACTGGATCATTGCTGAGTCAGAGAATATTGCGGCTACATTTATGGCTGCAATACCCTCTTGTGACGCACTCGTTGCGGGGCGCCACACATCCCCAAGGGCTCCTTCCCAGATGTGTCTTGTCACACGTCCAGACCAGCATCCACCTGGGTCAGCCACGGCTTCCCCACTCTAGGAGCCATAACACCTCGTTCCCGGCCACTGGTATGGAGCCGACAGGCTCCCTTCACAACCTCACATTTCAGAGCTCAGGATTACTCTGCTTCCCATGCATCTCTATTCTGACTCACACAGACACCTGGCTAGCTCTTATCATAGCTACCACACCCACACTGACACACCCACCTAATACACCAACACTGGGCTGTTAGCATTTAGCACACATTGCTCTCTCAGCCTCTCATTGGTCTCATGATTCCTTCAGGTATTAACACACTGTGTACCGGACAGGATTACAGCACTCACTCTCAGCTGTTAGCTCACAGTAAAACCGGCACAGGTTCCTAAGCCGACAACCCATGTGATACACCCCTTGCTATGGGACCATGCCGGTTGTGCCTCACAATATGCTTACCCATGGTACTCCTCATGTGCAAACCACAAATCATGAACATACACAATGTGTGTAGGGTCCCCCATATGCAGTGTGACACAGTTCACTCCTGTTTACAAGGTATTCTAGAACACCCGATGCGTTAGAATCGAGCCACGTCTAGTAACATATAAAATCTTGTTTCATACCCTCTTCAGGGATATATTATTACAATACAGTGGGTGAATATAATTGATACACCTACTGTTTATATTCTATGGTAAAAATTGCTTATCGATTTTTCCTTATAAATATCATAGATACCATGAAATATTGGAATGTTAACATGCTGTGTTGGATTAAACATGAAAGGAGCTGTAATCCTTGCTGAAAAAACTGCCACATCAGGATATACCTGTCTTTCATTTGTATATTACCTTATGTACACAATGTCATAGTATTTATAACACCTATTCTGATTTGTATTGTTGATTGTACAATAGATTTGTTTGTACTCTTCTCATTATTGATTTCATTATTGATTTCTTTTCTTTTATGTACACTATTATCAAGTCAGCAGTATACTTGAAAAAGACTTATGAGTCGAAAACGTTTGTAATTTTGGACTGCTCAGACTCCTTTTCTCGGACGTGTTCTAATAAATACACCATTTCAGCATCATTGGACTCTTGTTTTATCCGTAATTGTGTACCAGGATTATTCTGATTTACTATTCGGACTTATTCTTCCTGAGCACCTGAATTACCCGTGAGCAAGGCCTAATCTCCTTAAATAAAAACTGTGCATGGTGACATCATCACGTGTCTGCTCGTTGTTTCCTGCCTGCCAGGTGCCTGCCCCTTCCCTGCACATAGTATAAGAGTCATGGTGGCCGCACAGCGCGCTGCCACATGGGGTGTGGCAGAACTTGTCATCCTGATAGACCTGTGTGACCGTAATGACTAGTGGTGTCATCAGCGTCACCGCCACCCATGGCTGCCCAAGCAGAGTATCCTGAGGAAAATCCAGCGGGCCCTGCTCCAGAAAGTGGGTGTGGAAGGACCCGCAAGCAGATCCAAAAAAAGTTGGTGGACCTGAAACACAAGTCCCCAGGGCGGATTGTGGACATTCATGCCCGGATTGCCAGGCTGCGTGGTGAGTATGTGGAAATGCCAAACACACACGCCAATCATCCTACTCCAAACACTACCCAACCATCATGTGGTATTGTGGCATGGCACATAGTGTGACATAAACCAGCATGTGGACCGGTCACCAATGTGCATTTGCATATTGGTCACACTGCAACATGAAGGTGCAAAATACACTCATATGTTTTAGTAATGCTGACAGCTATAGTGGTCCTTGACCTATGTGTAGCCAAACATAGGTGTGTAATGACACCAAAGTTGACCACAACATATTAATGTTAACTTGAAGGGCCACATCACACCTGGCAGCACATATGTGCGCACTCTGACACATAGCATTTCACAAGACATTGATCACAATCCGGAAAACTGACTACAAGCTGACTGCTATGTGTTTGCCCCCATGGTGGCACCACCAGATGCTTACTGTCTGCTCTTGTGTTTTGTGTAAAAATCCATCCTCTGCTAATCCAAGGGTGTTTTACATCCCAAATATGTGCTCACTAGTGTTGTGGTCATGTCCAAAAACAGACTGGCCTCTAACCATAGGGTTGCTCAAGACACAAACCTTTTAAGGTTAGGCTTCACACCCTAATGACATTGACACACA
The DNA here is from genome assembly GCA_033576535.1 of Allobates femoralis. Classification (NCBI taxonomy): domain Eukaryota; kingdom Metazoa; phylum Chordata; class Amphibia; order Anura; family Aromobatidae; genus Allobates; species Allobates femoralis. The sequence goes on along the minus strand of JARQOC010000004.1, from coordinate 482,198,356 downwards.
CACACAGGTGGGATTGACTCTGTTTGCAAATGCGGCGATGGGAAGCGTAAGTTCCAGTAGTACCATTTTTCTGGTACTTGTTGCAGAGATTGTTCTTGATGGAGTAGGCGTATTCGTATGAGTTGTGGATGGTAATTTTTCTATGGTGTTTTGAAGTGAGGGAAATTGGGGATCTCTTCATAAGGAAGCAATGTTATTTTTAGCCATTAGGAGGATGTGGACTATGATGGGTATGTTTTTTTGGTAGGGAGTCAATTCCTGTTAACAATAGAACTAATTCTGGGGTTAGGTGTATATTAAGTTACTGATTACATCAACTTTTGTACTGACAATATTGTACCTATTCATGAGATTCGGTGTTATGCAAACAACAAGCCTTGGATTACAAAAGAATTGAAACATCTACTAAACAGAAAGAAAAAAAGCTTTTAACAGCAAAGACAAGGAGGAGATGAAAACTGTACAGAGAGACTTAAAGGGGAAAATTAAAATTGCCCGTGAAGTATTCAGAATTAAATTGGAAAATAAATTGTCACACAACAACTCCAGAGAAGTGTGGGCGGGAATGAAGCTATTGACTGGGTTTAAGGCAAGGTCAGATCAGGGGGGTGGGGGGCTGATCATGGCTAATTAAATGAATGAGTTTTTCAACAGATTCAATGATAAATGTGCAATGTCAACAGGGAGAAGGCCGGGGAGCGACAAGCAATATCAACTGGGGGGAGGAAGGTAGAGACTTTCTTGATCTCAGAAAATGATGTGAGGGCACAGTTTAGTAAGCTGGTCATTGGTAAAGCAGCAGGGCCTGATGGTATCTGTCCACGTGTCCTCAGAGTGTGTACAAATCAGTTGTGCACTGTCTTCCAGCACCTGTTTAACTGGAGCTTACAATCACAGAGAGTACCAGTTCTATGGAAGACTTCTTGCCTGGTGCCGGCTCCCAAGACTACCTTCCCGAGCTCCCATAATGACTATAGACCGGTGGCCTTAACATCGCATGCGATGAAGTCCTTGGAGAGAATTGTACTTGCCTACTTGTGTCCGAGGGTGTCTGCTTTTACGGACCCCCTTCAGTTTGCGTATCGGCAGAGTCTGGGGGTGGACGATGCTGTAGCGTATCTGCTACAAACAGTACATTCCTTTTTGGACATTGATGGAACCACTGTGCGTGCCATGTTCTTCGATTTCTCCAGTGCATTCAATACCTTACAGCCACTATTATTACGTAAAAAGCTGGTTGAAATGGCGGTTGATGAGGGACTAGTGAATTGGATCATTGATTACCTGTCGGACAGGCCACAGTTCGTAACGTTGGGGGCGGCCGTATCGGATAGTGTTCGGAGCAGTGTTGGAGCCCCTCAGGGAACGGTGCTGTCGCCATTCCTTTTTACGTTATACACAGCTGATTTTCAGTATAAATCAGACCTTTGTCACCTTCAGAAGTACTCTGATGACTCAGTGATAGTCGGAGGTATTGAGAGAGGCCGGGGGGAGGAGGAATACAGAAGGGTGGTCTCGGACTTTGTTGACTGGTGCCAGGCTAACCATTTAGAACTCAACGTAAAGAAAACCAGGGAGTTGGTGTTGAGTTATGGAAGGTGCATGAAGGATTGCTTACCTATCACTATTGATGGTCAGGATGTGGAGATGGTGGAGAATTTCAAATATTTGGGGGTTCACCTGGACAGCAAGCTTGATTGGAGGTGCCATATGGAAAAGGTTTGCAAGAAAGGGATGAGTAGACTTTACTTCCTAAGGAAATTAAGGTCGTTTAATGTGTGTAGCAAAATGCTTGAAATGTTCTACCAATCTATTGTGGCGAGTGCAATCTTTGCTGCAATAATATGCTGGGGTAGTAGTGTGCGCACAGCTGACGCTAATAAGCTGAATAAACTTATCAAGAAGGCTAGTGCGGTGGTGGGTCTACAACTTAGGACTTTCGAGGAGGTATTAGAGGATAGAATTAATAAGAAATGCAAGGCTATAATGAGCAACAATACACACCCGCTCTCTGAACTGTTTGCGAAGCAAAAGAGCACATTCAGCAAGCGTCTAATCCAACTAATGTGTAAAAAGGAAAGATACAGAAAATAGTTTGTTCCGACAGCTGTGGGGATGTTTAACAAATGTATAAGTGTAAAGCATTCCAAGACTAAGTGAAGTTCTATGTGTATGGGGGAATTGGTGAGGTACATGTACCAGTCTACCCGCATCTGCTGTCCATATAGACTTATTTTGTAAAGTGTGAAATGTTCTTGATCTTTGTTCTGCTGCTGTAATATTGTAATTTCCTCCGGGATCAATAAAGTTTATCTTATCTTATCTTAATGACAGTAATATCTCTAATTAGAGACTGGATATTTTTCCAAAATGATTTAAGGTATTTACAGTCCCAAAATATATGAGTAAGGTTTCCTACTTTGCTGCAATTTCGCCAGCAGAGAGGTGAATGGTTATCTTGTATTAGGTGGGGTTTTAAAGGGGTAAAGTACCAACGTAAGTATATTTTGTAATGGGTCTCAATAAGAGAAATACATTGTATGTTGATGTATATGCTTTCAAAGGTTTTTTTTTTTAGAAGATCAGCATGAATGGAGATCTTTAATTATTTTTCCCACGCCTCTATATTTCTGGATTTGTGGAAAATCGAGTCTTGATTTACATCTTGGTAAATATTTTTTTGTTTTCCAAAACATTGAGCTCTGTTGATACTTTAACATTTGGATCATGTTTTGAGGGATGCAAAAATTGAATTTATGCTTGTTGAATGTTTGGTGGATCTTTTCCCACAGTTTTTCTTTACTGTCTTTTAATTTATATGTATTTTTGAGTGTCTTGAAGGGAATGAGTTGATTCTTTTTGTCGAGAATATCTGAGATCTGTTGAAATCTGGATTTTTTCCAGGAGTCCAATTTTAATGTTGTGGAAATTAATTTGAGATTCTCTATAGTGATCAAATTTGGCGGAGAGCTGGGATGACAATTGGTAGGTTTAGCAACCAGAGGTCTCCAGGATTGGATTGCAGCTTTAACTGTGCACTCCCTGGGCAGTCACTTGAATTTGGCACACAGAAATGAGAGTACCACAGGTCCACCTCGAGTATACCTGGATTCTTCTATAGTTAACCAACTAGGTCTATCTTTCGCTTCCCACCATGACGGCTAAGTTTTATAATGGCAGAATGATAATCAGCTGCAAGATTTGGTACTGTAAGTCCTCTGTTTTTGCTTTTCTCTAGAAATGATCTCGCAACCCTGTTTTTTTATCTCCAAATAAAAGTCATTAATTGGGTTTGCAGTCTTTGTAGCCAGAATTTTGGAATCGGTAAAGGAATAGATCGGAATAGGTAAAGGAATAGATCGGAATATATAATGCAGTTTGGGTAGTATAAACATTTTATAGGCTTCTACCTTACCCAATAATGATGCATACATCTTTTTTGGAAATATGTAGGATATCCGATTGTATAATTTTTATGTCTTTTTAGTTTGTGTCACTGATGTTGACAAGGGGTTTGGTAAGTTTAATGTCGAGTTAATCTAAATTCTCTTTTTCCCAAGATAAACTAGTTTCCAATCTATACAATTTCATTATACACGTGCCCCAGCCTTTGTGTCTCATGCTCAAAATATCACGCCACGAAGCAGACTATTGAATACTCATCATGTCCAAGAGACTTCCCTCGTGTTGTGAATGCAGGATGTCCAGAGCCAGACATTCTCAGATGCCACACGCCCCACTCCACATCTGATTTTGTCCTTATACGTCCCATTGTGTGTGGTCCACCACAGTACTATGTGTCCTCAATTCAGATGCTCCCCGCAACTAAAGAAACATGCATCCTGCAAACATGATCCTGTATGGCAAAGGCAAAATGGCGTTTCAAAGAGGATATGCTTTGGGTTGGGAAAACACTCATGCATCCATTTGCCAGGACACAATGGAAAATAGTGAGTCAAACTTGACGACCACAAACATACCCCAAAACTTGGGCATTACCTACAGTACACAATAGCGACCCCTAATGCTAAGGTACATTAAATGCAACACAGCCATATCACAGTTGTTGATCGCACATCAGTACTTACTTAATGACTCTGGGCAATTAAGCGTGACCGACCTCAGTCTTGTGCGGTTTTTATATGTTAACCAACCAATCAGAACGCAGTGGCGTCCTGTAATCGACGTAGCCACCTGGGCGCACGCAGGTGCGACCAATGATTAAGCGCCATTGCGCTTGTTTCATTGTTCTCGTTTTGTTCAAATAAGCACATGCTGGGGTGCCACCCCTGCTCCGACTGGAATGTACATTGTGCTAGTAGTGTCTCTTCACAAGTTCTCTGTTGGATAGACGGTAAGTGGGGGCACATGCTATTGGGCACTCCTGGGCGTTATTTTGTGTGTGCTGCAGACCCATATGTTGGCTAAAGTTTGTGCGCATTATGTACAGCTTCATTTATCGTCCTGTAGAAGTGTATTTAGCAACGTGTACGTATTGTAACTATACTCAGTGTCCTGTAGCACACATAATGTTCAGGGAGATCCTTGCCAGGAAAAGTACTACTGCACTATGTGGATTGCAAAATATGTGTGGAACAGATGAGAGTGTGTTTTAATGTAGTTACTAAGGCCATGTGTGCCAATTTGTAATGACAGACCTTCACATATTTCCCTGCAGTGGCCCTAAATACATATATGACCACGCATGTCCTGCCTGCCCCATGTATCGACACATATTAAGCCCAATAAGGATTTGCCGTTGCCAAGCATCCTACCAGAACACATTTAATTTGTATTGCTGAACATGGTCATTGACACACAGAGTAGGGTGCCAGCTGTGATGGCAATGTGTTTGTTTGCATGACACTTTTTTTTTTACCTTTTCACAGATGGCTGAGTATCACGATTTTGTGACACTGCTCCTCACCATGTACCAGGCACACAAATACCTGTGGCGGGTGTCGCTGCCTTCGTATCACGACCAGGCAGTGAGGACTGCAGCCTACGTGGCACTGGTGGAGCTGTCCAACCGGCTCCAACCACACAAGATCTGGACAGTGGTGCTGGTTGCGGAGAAAATCAAAAGCCTGTGCACCGTGTTCAATAAGACCCACAAAAAATGGATGGAGACCCGGTCCGAGGCTGGAGCTGAGGAGGTCCGTAGGCCCACTCTCTGGTACTATGACCTCCTCACCTTCACCCTGGGCCAGGAGGGGCCTCATGGAACACGGTGCAGCAGGTGCCAACCGCAACCAGCTGTGGTCGCAGCCCAAGATCCTGCCTCGTTGCAGGAGGTGGGTAATTGTGTTTGTGTGCTCGATCTACCCAGCATGTTGTTGGCACTGATGTGGGGTTTGCTGCACATGTGGTAGTCACCATTGTGCTTTTCAACCACCAATCCTGTTCACTGTCCTTTTCTATCTTTTTTGTGGTGTCTGTTATTACAAATTGTGTTTTGTTATTTGTGGGCACTTTACATATCAATGTGGACCCTCATGTGAGTATACTGCACTTGTCTACTTGTTAGGCTTTTTCTTCTCTCAACTCTGCTGCTGTGGCTTTTGGTGTTAGCCTTGGTGAGCTTGCCTCTATGTTGTCTGGGGTGTTTGGTTGTGGTATTAGCTTCAATTACCTTGCAACATGTGGCTGATGGTTTTTTGTTTGCTTGTTTTTCAGGTCCCTCGGGCCCCTGGCTCCAGTGATGAGGAGCCAGCAGCTGGCGAGGCTCTCCCCTCAACATCTGCTGGAGAGCCAGTGCCCGAGACCAGTGGTGGGGGGCCGGGCCCAGGTACCAGCTCTGAGATCAGACGTAGAAAACCATCTGCCCCCCCCCAACATGAAGCTGGGCACCTGGGCGAAACGGGTCCTCCTTTATTGGCAGAGGACGCCCGGTTCTGGGTTTGGGTACATCGCCAGCGAGATCCTGGCCCGCATCGCATGGAGCCAGAGCAGCGGAACATCGCGGAGTGGGCCATGTTTCGTGTCCTGGAGGTGGGCGTGGATGGGTCCCTGCGATGGGGGGCATCGTGGACGCTCCCCGAAAGATAAATCCAGGGCCTACTGCGCCCGCAAGATGCATGGTGAGGAGGCCACAAAATCGTGATACTCCACCTCCCCCAAGGAGACAGCTCAGCAGAGCAGCAAGATCACAAGGCCACCAGGTGTATGAGGAGGGGGAGGCCCCATTGTCTGATCCAGCAGAGGAGGAGGATGAACAAGAGAACTACTAGCCAATGCACAACCTTGGCAATAGCTGCTTTTTTGTTTATTATTAGCCAGGTGTGCCCTTTTTAAATTTCTGACACTTTAAAAAAAAAAAATTGAAAAAATAAATTCTTAATTTGACCACCAGTATTTCCATATCTGTGTCACGTACACCAGTATGTGTGTGTGTGTTGGGGAATGTGGGTGTCATATAGGAGACATTGATGTCATATTGGGGGATATTGCGGTTATTATGGTCCAGTATTGTGACATGTTTACAATGTCACACCATATAGCTCTAGGTAAACCGTGGCCCAGTGTGATTGGTGAAAATTCACCACACAAACTTTAACCTGTGTGTGTTGCAACAAGGGATGACACAGGATGTAGCTGGGCAGATTTTTATTACACAACAACATGTTGAGAAAATCAAAACACAGAAGGAACAGGGGCACCAATGCTGCCGGCTTATCGGAGAGAACGCTCTGGAGCGACCGGTGTTCGGCCAGGTGGTGCCCGTCACTAGGCAACATACAATATAGTCTTGAAATAAGGAAGACGGCACTCACCGGTCTGTTGCTGTGCTTTTATTCAGGGTGCAATATTCACATGGTGCAGGGAGGGGGGTGTATAGCTGAGGTGATGACGGCACCGTTTCACGCAGCGTGCTCTTCCACGGGTCATGTTGAGAAAACATTGCCATCACAATCCAAAAGCCTTGTTGAGCTTAGGAGTAGCCAAGACAGACTACCCACTTTCCCAATGTGGGACACTATAAGAAAAGAGGTGCCAACATGGCAACAGGGGACAAAACAATGATCCAACATAGACAATGGTTAGGGGAGTGTGGTCCCATTATTGGGTGGGGGGTGATGGATTCGGGCCCATGCGGGACTGGGCTGTCTGGAGGGCGTGGATCATGGCACCCAAGCGGGCAAGGTGTTGCTGCCCTTCTTGGTGTGCCCTCTCCATGTGCTGCTGTGCCTCCTGGTGAACCAGCAGCAGCTCCTGAATGGTTGGTACACCTGTATGGGAAAGAAGGACATTAGTGAGTTACCTGTGTATGTGTGGGTGGGTGTTTGATCGACTTGTTAGTGATTATACGTACGCAGCACTGCACCATCCCGGGTCACATCTGTAGGAGATAGGGATGGCCTGACAACCCTGCCAGCAGCACGGGCTCGTTCTCCTTCATCAAAAAAAGCAAAAAAATAATTCAGGACTCACATACGTGTGTGTGGTGAACACAACAATAACTACATTAGCAAGCTGGTAGGCCTTAGCAGACACTTACCACCATACACTGCAGTAGCAGGCTGAAGGGAAGGGTGTGTGGCCACCAACACATCAGGGCTCGTCCGGGAGCTTGTGATGCTGGGGTGGTGTGGTGCTCCCAGGGCTCCAGGACTGGGCGCAGCCTTGTCTTCAGTCCCTGCTGGGAAGGGAGTGGCTGGCCCTTCGGGGCCAAGGCTGGTGGAGTCCTGCTGGGGATGGAGTGGCTGGACCCTGGTGGGCAGATGGTGGGGGTGTCGGGGTGCTGGTGGGGACTGTTGAGCGTCCCCAGACACAGAGTCCTCGTCATCTGTAATAACAAACATGATAACAGACAAATTTTAGAAAAGGCACACAACAGAGGGAAAACACCTTGTGTGTGTGTATGAATTTCATGAGGGCGTGAAGGATACTGTCAAAGGTTATGGTGGGCGCATACCCTCTGGTGAGGGCCCTCTCTGGTTTGGCAGTGCACATGAGTCCAACACCAGTGCCCACATATTTTGAATGTTACAATAACCCTTGCCTTAGCATGGTAGGTATTTGAATCTTGAACACAAGAGCAGCCAGTAAGCATCATGTGTTTGCAGCATTGGGGCCAACACATAGCAGTGAGATTGTATTCAGTGTTCTGTATTGTGATGATCGTGTTGAACAATTGAATGTGTCACAGGTCACACATGTGCTGCAAGGTGTCATGTGTGTGTTGAACATCGCATTAATATGTTTTTGTCACCTTTGCAGTCAGGACACAACTATTTTTGACACAACACACATCAAGGACCACTATAGCCGTCACCATTTGTGTAACAAATGAGTGTTTCATACACCTTCATGTTGCAGTGTGACCAACATGCAGATGCACATTGGTGACAGCTCCACATGGTGGCTTAGGCCACATTATGTGGCATGCCACAATACCACATGATGCTTGTGTTTTGTGTAGGGTTTGCAGTATTTAGCTTGCCATGTGTGTGTTTGGCATTGCCACATACTCACCACGCAGCCTGGCCATCCTGGCACGCAGATCAACAATGCGCCCTGGGGACTTATGTTTCAGGTCCGCAATTTTTTTTTGGATCTGTTTGCAGGTCCTCTCAACCCCAATTTGGTGATCAGGGCCTGCTGGATTTTCCAGAGTATGCTGCGTTTGCGCAGCCTTGGGTGCCGGTGACGCTGGGCACACCAATAATCATGGCGGTCAGATATGTCTATGAGGAGCATTAGCTCCGCCAGACCCCATGTGGCAGCGCTCTGTGCGGCGGCCATGACTCCTCTCCTATGTGCAGGGGAGGGGCAGGCACCTGGCAGGCAGGGAGTAACCGAAACAAACGTCATGATATCATCACGCACACTAGCGCCGCCAAACAACATTGAGGACGCTAACAAGGTAGCCGTCCGCGGAGCGGGAGTAGCGTAATATAGCCCTCAGCGTCACCAAATTCATAAACGATGGTAGTGCGCTGCCCATGGCACCCATGTGCGATGTGTAGACCAACATCTGCACTGTCATGTGTGGCAGTATGGTGGACACAGTGAAAGTTCCAATACACGCGCACAGCATAGCTTGCGCTATAGAATGCGCGCATAATTGTACTGATGTAGTGGATGGTTGTGTAGGTGAAGATGTGTGTGGTGCTGAAGTGACAGCTCTTCAAATATTGCGCCCTGTGAAGGGACAGCCAATGGAAACACAGTAGTTACCACCAATCATCGCGGACGGCGCACGGTATCCAGCACGCTGTGGCACACCTCCGGGAAATCAGTAGGCGACGCAGATTCCATTCCTATCGCCCGTTCACACCCAGGAATATTCGCCTTCATGATTGCCTCTGATTTTGGAGCAGTGCTGTGAAATCGGAACCAGGCGCAACCTTTTTTATCGCCGCCAAATTCCCCAACTATACGCCGCAATTTCGAGGCAATTTCACAGCGATGGTGACGGGGCTACAGATTTCTCGCCGTGGTTGCAGCGTGTAAAGGTACCGTAAGGTGAATTCAGGTAGTCCAAGTGTTCATTAGATAAGCATGTGAGTTCAATGGAGTCTAGGATAGAGGTAATTTAAAATGAGCAGGGGAGAATTTCTGTAGGGTCATCTTTGAGGTTGTACAATCTTCTATAGTATTTGGCGAATGTATGTGAAATGTCCTGGGGTGATTTGTAAATTACATTATTTTTGTTTCTGATTTGGAGTATATTGGTCTTATTTTAATTAACTTTGAAAAAAGTTTTGATGGCTTGTTGACACAATTGTAAAAGTTGGAGGTTTGGTTACGTGTGAGATTTTGTAAATTCTGATGTTAAGAGTAATTTTAGTTCCATTCTTAATCTGAAGATTTCCATATATCGTATATACTCGTGTATAAGCCGAGTTTTTCAGCACAAAAAAAATGTGCTGAAAATTCCCCCCTCGGCTCATACACGAGTCATATAGCGGTATACAGCCCCCCCCATCAGTGGCACACAGGGCACCCCCTTGCTGCCGCACACCTGTAAAGTAATAGATCATTATACTTATCCCTGTCGCCGCCGCCGCTCTGCACCGCGCTCCTTCGGGTCTTCATGCTTCTTCCTGCTTCCTCCTCCGGCGGGCGCAGGCAATGACGTCATTGTCTGTGCGCCGGAGGAAGAAGCATGAAGACCCGGAGGAGCACGGTTCAGAGCGGTGGCGACAGCGACAGGGATAAGTATAATGATGTATTACTTTACAGGTGTGCGGCAGCAAGGGGGGGCCCTGTATGCCCTGTATACCACTTATGGGGGGGGGCTGTATACCGCTGGGGCTGCTGTATATACCACTGGGGCTGCTGTATATACCGCTGGGGCTGCTGTATATACCACTGGGGCTGCTGTATATACCGCTGGGGCTGCTGTATATACCGCTGGGGCTGCTGTATACCACTGGGGCTGCTGTATATACCACTGGGGCTGCTGTATATACCACTGGTGCTGCTGTATATACTGCTGGGGCTGCTGTATACCACTGGGGCTGCTGTATATACCACTGGGGCTGCTGTATATACCACTGGGGCTGCTGTATATACCACTGGGGCCTATATACCACTGGGGCTGCTGTATATACTGCTGGAGCCTGTATATACCACTGGGGAGGCTGCTGTAACACTGCTGGGGCCTGTATATACCACTGGGGAGGCTGCTGTAATACTGCTGGGGCCTGTATATACCACTGGGGAGGCTACTGTATACTACCACTGGGGAGGCCTGTATACCACACTGCTGGGGGCTGTATACCTGTGATGGGGTCCACCCTCGGCTTATACACGAGTCAATAGGTTTTCCCAGGTTTTGGGGGCAAAAGTAGGGGGGTCGGCTTATACACGGGTCGGCTTATACACGAGTATATACGGGTAGGTTGATTCTTAGGGGATCTTAATCACATCGGATTCTATGTCTATATTTTTTTAAGATGGTTTCCATATCTTTAACTAAGGTTTTGTTTAGCCATGCGTTTAAGCGTATCAAATGTGCTCTGATAACCGCCTTATGGGCTGTCCAGAGAATCGCTATAGAAGTTTCTTCCAAGTCATTTTCTTTAAAGTAAGAGTTCAATGAATTCCAAATTATTCAGAATGGGTTGGCCCTCCATAATTTCTGGTCATTATTTGGGGGTCTATAAGTTGCCTCGAAAATTACCGGCGAATGATCCCACCAGGTTCAGGGAAGAATTATGACTGATTTGATTTTCTGGAGAGATCTTATATCTGATAATATCCAATCTATACGGGTGAAAGTTCTATAAGAATCAGAGAAGTGGGTAAATTCCACTGACGATGAGTTGATACATCGAAAAGCGTTGTAGAGTTCTCTGTTGAATAGGGGGTCTAATTGGATATTTAAGTTTCAAGATTTTTTAGGAATTAAATTTGTCCTGTATTGGGGGCATATAGATTTACAAGATAAGTATGGGTTACATCATTAATTTTACATATGAGGATGATGTATGTACCCTCATCATCTTTCATTACTTGAATTTCTTAAAATTTGAGGGAGTCTCTAATGAGGATGGCCACTCCTGCTTTCTTTTTTTTATTTGAGGAGACATAGACATGGGGGAAATTTTTGTTGGTAAATTTAGGCAGATTTTCAAGATTGAATTTGGTTACTTTCAAACCCGCAATGTTCATTTTATTTCTCGTTAGCTCTCTCCATACAAAGGTAGAGTTTTTGAGGGGTATTTAGTCCATTAACGTAATTGACATATACTTGTTTGTCATGTTCTAGATTTCAAGTTATTGGTGGTGTGAGAATTGATAGTGGCGGAGTAAGGGTAATAATAATAATATTTATTCATTTAATTACAAGGCAGCAGCAGACAGGCCCGGCCTATTTGCGGCTTCCTCAGAAAGAGAGAAACTCACACAGGACAAAGTAATATAACTTTTTCTCTACTTTACAAAAGCGATTTTTTTCTGCAAAAGGGATGGCTAGAAATGATAAGAGGGGGTGCAGGGACAGGTCTAAAGATGCGGGGGTGGGGGGTCAGTTTGTGGGTTTAGGATCACTTTAAGGATTAGCCAAACAAACACATTATCTCCTCAGGACCTGAAAGAGAGCTTCATAAACATGGTTAACCCTAAAGGTACCTTTACACGCGGCAACTTTTCTAGGACTTTCACTGGCAACTTACTGGTTGCAGTGAAATCATGGACACATTGTTCTATCTTGTTGCTGTGTACAAATGGAACAATGTGTCCATGATTTCACTGCAGCCAGCAACTTGCCAGTGAAATTCCTAGAAAAGGTGCTGCGTGTAAAGGTATCTTTAAACTACCCACCCCTTCAATGCTAGGTCCATGCTGCCATGTAACCCCCAGACAAGGGTCCTTGATTCAACAGTAATTATATTTAAGAGCCAGCTGGCTCAAACAGCTTCCCAGGCTCTGCAATTAACTCCATCAGTGCTGACCAAAACACAGGTATACCTATAAAAGGCAGTTTAGCTGTCTCATAGAACAGAATCTCAATAGAGGCAACAGGGGCACACTATAACCCACAGATAAATATTCTTAGAAGCAAAAGTGCCGCATATTTGTCTGCTCACAAGTATATAGCCTTTTATAGTGCCTTAATAACAATTCATCACCATTTATTTTCTGAACCACAAATTACCATATATGTGGGTAGATAAATATGCAAAACTCACCAAAATTGGTCGCTTTTTTTACCCCTTGCATCTAGCAGGTGGCTGCAGATTCCCCCAGGAGGTAGCACATGCGTCTAGACACCGGTACACAGACCCCTGCAACCTATAACATGGGGGCGGTTTGTAGCAACCAGCGACCATCCATGTATGCAGGGAGAGGCTGGTGGTGAATGCAGACACATGGACACCATTAGGCCCCTGCCACACTCAGGTGTTACATAGTGTCTGAGCAGCCTATTGGTGACGCCTCCTATTAGACCGGGCGGGCTGTTCAGCACTGATATATGCAACACAGTGACAGACGCCCCCTAGAGGAAAACAACCTCAACTGCAAAAGATAAAAAGATGCAGGTTGACACTAAGATAAAGATGTAAGGTGTCAGTTGGTATTATGGCGCCAGAATATCGTAAGCTCGTGACCCACCGTCAAGGGCCCTTACACTCACGAGTACCTAGCCACATGTATAACACATGTATAATTTAGCTTTAGACAAAAATAACCGAATAGGTACTAAATATCAAAATAGAAAAACTCACCAAAATTGGTCGCTTTTTTTACCCCTTGCATCTAGCAGGTGGCTGCAGATTCCCCCAGGAGGTAGCACATGCGTCTAGACACCGGTACACAGACCCCTGCAACCTATAACATGGGGGCGGTTTGTAGCAACCAGCGACCATCCATGTATGCAGGGAGAGGCTGGTGGTGAATGCAGACACATGGACACCATTAGGCCCCTGCCACACTCAGGTGTTACATAGTGTCTGAGCAGCCTATTGGTGACGCCTCCTATTAGACCGGGCGGGCTGTTCAGCACTGATATATGCAACACAGTGACAGACGCCCCCTAGAGGAAAACAACCTCAACTGCAAAAGATAAAAAGATGCAGGTTGACACTAAGATAAAGATGTAAGGTGTCAGTTGGTATTATGGCGCCAGAATATCGTAAGCTCGTGACCCACCGTCAAGGGCCCTTACACTCACGAGTACCTAGCCACATGTATAACACATGTATAATTTAGCTTTAGACAAAAATAACCGAATAGGTACTAAATATCAAAATAGAAAAACTCACCAAAATTGGTCGCTTTTTTTACCCCTTGCATCTAGCAGGTGGCTGCAGATTCCCCAGGAGGTAGCACATGCGTCTAGACACCGGTACACAGACCCCTGCAACCTATAACATGGGGGCGGTTTGTAGCAACCAGCGACCATCCATGTATGCAGGGAGAGGCTGGTGGTGAATGCCAATAGGCTGCTCAGACACTATGTAACACCTGAGTGTGGCAGGGGCCTAATGGTGTCCATGTGTCTGCATTCACCACCAGCCTCTCCCTGCATACATGGATGGTCGCTGGTTGCTACAAACCGCCCCCATGTTATAGGTTGCAGGGGTCTGTGTACCGGTGTCTAGACGCATGTGCTACCTCCTGGGGGAATCTGCAGCCACCTGCTAGATGCAAGGGGTAAAAAAAGCGACCAATTTTGGTGAGTTTTTCTATTTTGATATTTAGTACCTATTCGGTTATTTTTGTCTAAAGCTAAATTATACATGTGTTATACATGTGGCTAGGTACTCGTGAGTGTAAGGGCCCTTGACGGTGGGTCACGAGCTTACGATATTCTGGCGCCATAATACCAACTGACACCTTACATCTTTATCTTAGTGTCAACCTGCATCTTTTTATCTTTTGCAGTTGAGGTTGTTTTCCTCTAGGGGGCGTCTGTCACTGTGTTGCATATATCAGTGCTGAACAGCCCGCCCGGTCTAATAGGAGGCGTCACCAATAGGCTGCTCAGACACTATGTAACACCTGAGTGTGGCAGGGGCCTAATGGTGTCCATGTGTCTGCATTCACCACCAGCCTCTCCCTGCATACATGGATGGTCGCTGGTTGCTACAAACCGCCCCCATGTTATAGGTTGCAGGGGTCTGTGTACCGGTGTCTAGACGCATGTGCTACCTCCTGGGGGAATCTGCAGCCACCTGCTAGATGCAAGGGGTAAAAAAAGCGACCAATTTTGGTGAGTTTTTCTATTTTGATATTTAGTACCTATTCGGTTATTTTTGTCTAAAGCTAAATTATACATGTGTTATACATGTGGCTAGGTACTCGTGAGTGTAAGGGCCCTTGACGGTGGGTCACGAGCTTACGATATTCTGGCGCCATAATACCAACTGACACCTTACATCTTTATCTTAGTGTCAACCTGCATCTTTTTATCTTTTGCAGTTGAGGTTGTTTTCCTCTAGGGGGCGTCTGTCACTGTGTTGCATATATCAGTGCTGAACAGCCCGCCCGGTCTAATAGGAGGCGTCACCAATAGGCTGCTCAGACACTATGTAACACCTGAGTGTGGCAGGGGCCTAATGGTGTCCATGTGTCTGCATTCACCACCAGCCTCTCCCTGCATACATGGATGGTCGCTGGTTGCTACAAACCGCCCCCATGTTATAGGTTGCAGGGGTCTGTGTACCGGTGTCTAGACGCATGTGCTACCTCCTGGGGGAATCTGCAGCCACCTGCTAGATGCAAGGGGTAAAAAAAGCGACCAATTTTGGTGAGTTTTTCTATTTTGATATTTAGTACCTATTCGGTTATTTTTGTCTAAAGCTAAATTATACATGTGTTATACATGTGGCTAGGTACTCGTGAGTGTAAGGGCCCTTGACGGTGGGTCACGAGCTTACGATATTCTGGCGCCATAATACCAACTGACACCTTACATCTTTATCTTAGTGTCAACCTGCATCTTTTTATCTTTTGCAGTTGAGGTTGTTTTCCTCTAGGGGGCGTCTGTCACTGTGTTGCATATATCAGTGCTGAACAGCCCGCCCGGTCTAATAGGAGGCGTCACCAATAGGCTGCTCAGACACTATGTAACACCTGAGTGTGGCAGGGGCCTAATGGTGTCCATGTGTCTGCATTCACCACCAGCCTCTCCCTGCATACATGGATGGTCGCTGGTTGCTACAAACCGCCCCCATGTTATAGGTTGCAGGGGTCTGTGTACCGGTGTCTAGACGCATGTGCTACCTCCTGGGGGAATCTGCAGCCACCTGCTAGATGCAAGGGGTAAAAAAAGCGACCAATTTTGGTGAGTTTTTCTATTTTGATATTTAGTACCTATTCGGTTATTTTTGTCTAAAGCTAAATTATACATGTGTTATACATGTGGCTAGGTACTCGTGAGTGTAAGGGCCCTTGACGGTGGGTCACGAGCTTACGATATTCTGGCGCCATAATACCAACTGACACCTTACATCTTTATCTTAGTGTCAACCTGCATCTTTTTATCTTTTGCAGTTGAGGTTGTTTTCCTCTAGGGGGCGTCTGTCACTGTGTTGCATATATCAGTGCTGAACAGCCCGCCCGGTCTAATAGGAGGCGTCACCAATAGGCTGCTCAGACACTATGTAACACCTGAGTGTGGCAGGGGCCTAATGGTGTCCATGTGTCTGCATTCACCACCAGCCTCTCCCTGCATACATGGATGGTCGCTGGTTGCTACAAACCGCCCCCATGTTATAGGTTGCAGGGGTCTGTGTACCGGTGTCTAGACGCATGTGCTACCTCCTGGGGGAATCTGCAGCCACCTGCTAGATGCAAGGGGTAAAAAAAGCGACCAATTTTGGTGAGTTTTTCTATTTTGATATTTAGTACCTATTTAGATAAATATGCAGCAGCACTGTATTTACCTGCCTCTTATATAAGCTAATGTTTGTCCTTTGCTCTAATATAATAGTATCCAATATACTTGCATTTTAACCATAGCAAAGATAGTGTTGAATTTTCCACATCTCACGTTCACCTCCACAACAGAGATCATTTTTCTTATGCCTAGTACCTTTTTTTCTGCATATATTTAGCTCATGGTGGAGCTAGTGAATAACTAACTTACTATTATTGTACTAGGTATTCTAAGGCTACTTTGCGCGAGTGCAAAACGCTGGAAAAAGCGCCCGTGCAAAAAAGAATGAAGTGTGAACAAAAAAAGCCCCATATAAAAAATGCGGTGCATTCACGCTCTGCGTTGTTTACAGGGCTACTTCTCCCCCTAAAGCGCAGGGGGGAGTGATGCCACACAAAGGAGGAACAGTCCTCCCCTGTGTTACATCTGTGACAGCCCCTTTTGGGTTTCATAGTGTATTAATATACACTGCGAAACCCAAATTAAAGTAATCCAAATGTGTTAAAAATAATAAATATTGAATACTTACCTCTTCACCGGGTGTTGCAGGAGCCGGAGCCGACACAATGGCAGGTACCTGGTTCTAGGACCTGTCAAGATCGCTGATTGGCTGCTCGCGGTTATGTGATATGCACGTCATATCATGTCACATATCACATGACCCCGAGCGGCCAATCAACGATCACAGCCCCTGGGAGGACAGTACCTGTGGAGGATCTCTCAGCTCCCGGTAACCGTAACACCCGGCGGAGAGGTAAGTATTCAATATTTATTATTTTTAACACCTTTGGATTAGTTTCATTTGGGTTTTGCAGTGTATATTAATACACTACAAAACCCAAAAGGGTGTCACAGATGTCATAGAGGGGAAGAAGAATCCTCCCCTGTGTGACATCACATCCTGCAGAGCCGACATATTCCCGCTGGAATTGCGCATTCTCTGAACGGCGATGAGTAATTCCAGCGGGGAATTGACATGTTGATTCTTTTTACGCCCGCGCTTTCTTCCATAAAAGTGCAGCATATTTTTACCGGCAAAAGTGAATTTACATTCACTTTGCCGGCAGACGCACACACACTTGCACTTTTTTGAAAAGTGTGCGCAAAAAAGCACGCAAAAAAGTGCAGTGTGTGAACGTAGCCTAATGTGTTAAACACTGTGGCATAAAACAATACATGTGTTGATTACTTGCTGAATATCACTAACCTCATCAAGGTACATGGTGATTGAGGACAACTCTGAGATGTATAGTAAATAATAACATATCATTGTCAAGCTAAGTGTACGAAATGTATAGTTGCAAAGCTGCAAAATAGCTACTCTTGTTGAAAATAGTTAACCTCTATTAACAGATTAACTTGTTGCTCAAGTAATTATTGTAATAGCATAATTCAATATAGAGGAAGCTGAATATTATGGATTTTCCTTCACCTTCTTTGTACTAACTTTGTACCAACTTGCTGTGATTATGTATATTTTTTATCACTTGATATAAGTAAAATTCTCTAATGCACACAATCTCTCCTTTTTCTCCTTTTTATAAAATGGACAATTGTATGTTGCTTTCTCATGAGTAGTGATGGGCGAGTCCTAAATTATACTCGGAATCGCTTGACTCTAGCGAGTCTGAGCCTGGGACTCGCTACTCGTTGCGAGTCTAGCGAGTCCAATGCTAATGAATGGGGAAGCGAGTAATAGCGAGTAATGTGCGATTTACAAATCGCAGATGTGAGAAAATCTCGCCCCCATACAGCACACGGTGTGAGTTTGTAGCACCATGCTACAATAGCTAAATCATGTTTAATAGGCTCCCGCTGTTACTTCCGGGGCCGCCTATTAAGCTCATTACATATTCATTGCACTGTCAAACTAGCAGCCAATCACAGGAGCTCACACTCTGTGGGAGCCTCTGTGATTGGCTGTTGTAATCAGACTTGATTTTCTCAATCTGGACAGTAATTCTGCTTGGTTGCCATACACATTAGTGCCAGCCAAGGTAAAACTAGGCAACTGAGGGCTGGTATTCTCAGCTGGGTGAGGGCCCATTGTTATAGGGCCCCCCCATGCTAAAGAATAGCAGCCCGCAGCCGCCCCTGAAAATGGCGCATTAATAATAAGCGCCATTTCCAGGCGCCTTAGCGGGCTCTTCCAGCAGCCCTGGTGGCGGTGGCACGCTGGGTAATAAAGGTGTTAATACCAGCCTTGTTATACAACCTGGTATTAAGCCTGAGATTCTTAATGTCAGGTCAGGTTTGACCCGGCCACTAAGAATCTCCAATAAAGGGTTAAAAAAAACACCACACAGAGAAAAATTATTTATTAAAAATAAAGACACAGACACCATTAGGGACACCATCTTTATTACCACCACATATCCCTCCAAAGATCCAGGTCTTCTCTCTTCTTTCTTCTGTCTTCTGTCTTCCTTCTTCTTCTTGTTGAACTCATTCAGCTCTGCTACATCACACATCACACATACTGCAGCCGAGGTCACAGCAGAGTTAACTCTCTGCTTACCGGCGCTGCAGTGATCGGTAAGCAGGGAGTTAAAGCCAACAGTTTATGAATGAGTCGTGGCGCTGTGCTGTCGGCACTGCTGAAGCGTTGCTATAGTAACCGATAGTTTGGTTACTATAGCAACGGGGTCGGCGGTGACGTCACCGCTTAATGCTCACAGCCTCACTGACTCATCACACAGCAGGGAGCGCATTTCCGCCCCCTGTGGTGTGATGTAGCAGAGCTCAATGAGTTCAACAAGAAGAAGGAAGACAGAAGACAGAAGAGAGAAGAAAGAAGAGAAGACCTGGGTCTTTGGAGGGATATGTGGTGGTAGTAAAGATTGAGTCCTTAATGGTGTCTGTGTCTTTATTTTTAATAAATAATGTTTCTCTGTGTGGTGTTTTTTTTAACCCTTTATTGGAGATTCCTAGTGGCCGGGTCAAATCTGGCCTGACATTAAGAATCTCGGGCTTAATACCAGCTTGTATAACAAAGCTGGTATTAACCCCTTTATTACCCAGCGTGCCACTGCCACCAGGGCTGCTGGAAGAGCTCGGTAAGGCGCCTGGAAATGGCGCTTATTATTAATGCGCCATTTTCAGGGGCGGCTGCGGGCTGCTATTTTAGCGTGGGGGGGCCCTATAACAATGGGCCCTCACCCTGCTGAGAATACCAGCCCTCAGCTGCCTAGTTTTACCTTGGCTGGCATGGAAAATAGGGCAGAGCCCCCGCATTTTTTTTTGCCAGCCAAGGGGAAATTAAGCAGCTGAAGGTGGCAGCTCACAGTTTGCCTGCTTTCATCGGGCTAGACTTAAAAATGCTGCGAAGCCCCACGCGTTTTTTTTTAAAATAATTATTTATTTTACACCCTACAACGCCAGGTTGGTTGCCATACATTAATGTGTATGGCAACCAAGCAGAATCACTGTCCAGATTGAGAAAATCAAGTCTGATTACAACAGCCAATCACAGAGGCTCCCACAGAGTGTGAGCTCCTGTGATTGGCTGTTAGTTTGACAGTGCAGTGAATATGTAATGAGCTTAATAGGCGGCCCCGGAAGTAACAGGACTCGGATTCGTAGACTCGCTCAGACTCGCCGCTGACAGCGGGTGTCCGTGAAGCGGTGCGATTGTTTAAACGATTTGGGGAGATTCAAGCTACATAGCGATGTGATATAGCGAGTCTAGCGAGTGAGAAAAAGTAAACTCTGACAAAACTAGGATTGCCATTGACTTGCACTGGACTCGTTACTGTGCGAGTAATCGCTGGAAAACTCGCCGAGTACCGAGTCCTGCGAGTCCCTTACTACTTGCCGAGTAATGAGTCCTAGTGAGTAGACTCGCCCATCCCTACTCACGAGTAAAGCAAAAATTGCACGTCAAAGTGAAGGTTATAAATACGCCACTACAAGGCAACTTATGTCATTACTAGCTGTGAGCCCGATGCAAATGCATCGGGATTCTAGAACGTGCATTAATTTGATTATAGTAGTTATAGCTGTTAGCCTGATGCAAATGCATCGGGTATCTAAAATATGTTTATTGTTTTTTTAAAGATTTTTAAATAATAATCGCATCATCAATAGCAATAATATAAGCCATAGCATTATTATTAGCAGTAATAGCAGTATTAATAGCATTATTAGCAGTATTATGAGCATTAATAACAGTATTAATAGCATTAATAGCATTATTATTAGCATTAATAGCATTATTAATAGCATTATTAGCATTAATAATAGCATTAATAACATTTTAAATAGCATTATATATATTATATAGCATTAATAATAGCATTATTAGCATTAAAATAGCATTAATAACATTATAATAGCATTATAGCATATTATTAGCATTAATAGCATTAATAATAGCATTATTAGCATTAATATAGCATTAATAACATTATTATAGCATTAATAGCATTATTATTAGCATTAATAGCATTATTAATAGCATTAATAGATAAATATTAGCATTAATAGCATAATTAATAGCATTAATGCATTATTATAGCATTAATAGCATTATTATTAGCATTATAGCATTAATAATGGCATTATTAGCATTAATAGCATATATATTATAGCATTAATAGCATTATTTAGCATTAATAGCATTATTAGCATTAATAGCATAATTTATATTAATAGCATTAATACATTAATATTAATAGCATTATAGCATTAATGCATTAATAGATAAAATTAGCTTAATAGCATAATAGCATTATAGCATTAATAGCATTATGAATAGCATTAATAGCATTAATAGATAAATTAGCATTAATAGCATTATAATATTAATAGCATTAATAGATAATATAGCATTAATAGCATAATTAATAGCATTAATACATTATTAATAGCATTAATATAATTAATATTAATTAAAATTACTTAATAGCAATATTAGCATATAATAATAGCATTAATAGAATATATTAGCATTAATAGCATTAATAGATATGAATATAGATATAATGCATTAATAGCATATTTAAAGCATTAATAGCATATAATAGCATTATGATATATTAGCATAATGCATTAATAATAGCATTATAGCTAATAAGCATTAAAAATTATTAATAGCATTAATAATATATTAGCATTTAATAGCATTAATTAATAGCATTAATAACATTATTAATAGCATTAATAGCATTAATTATAGCATTAATAGCATTAATAATACATATATTAGCATTAATAATAGCATTAATAACATTATAATAGCATTAATAGCATTATTAATTAGCATTAATAGCATTATTAATAGCATTAATAGCATAATAATATGCATTAATACATTAATTAATAGCATTAAATGCATTATTAATAGCATTAATAGCATTATTATAGCATTAATAGCATTAATATAGCATTAATTAGCATAATAATAGCATTAATACATTATTATAGCATTAATAGCATATTATTAGCATTAATAGCTAATTAATAGCATTATTAGCATAATAGCATTAATAACATTATTAATAGCATTAATAGCATTAATTAGCATTAATAGCATTATATTAGCATTAATAGCATTAATATATAATAATTAATAGCATTAATAGCATTATTAATTAGCAATTAATAGCATTAATAGATAATATAGCATTAATAGCATATAATAGCATTATTAATAGCATATAATAGCATTAATACATTATTAATAGCATTAATAGCATTATTAGCATTAAGCATTATTATAGTATTAATAGCATTTAATAGCATAATATATAGCATAATAATATAGCATTAATAGCATATAATAATAATAGCATTTAATAGCATTATTATAGCATTATATAGCATTAATTAGCATTAATAGCATTATATAATATAGCATTAATAGATTAATTAGCATTAATTATAATTTACATTAATAGCATTAATAGCATATAATGCATTAATTAATTAGCATTAATAATTAATAGCATTATGCATTATAATAGCATTAATAGCATTAATATAATTTAGCATTAATAGCATATAATATATAATTAATAGCATTAATAGCATATTATTAGCATTAATAGCATTAATAGCATTATTATTAGCATTAATAGCATTAATAATACATAAGATAATTTAGCATTATATAGCATTAATAGATATTATTATATAGATTAATTAGCTATTTATTATGCATTTAATAGCATTAATGCATTTATGATAATATTAGCATTATTAGCATTATTAATGATGACATTAATAAGATTAATAAAGCATTAATAGATAATTGCATATATGATAATTAGCTTATTATTAATTATGCATTATACATTATTAATTAGCATTAATAGCATTATTATTAGACATTAATGCATTAATAGATATTATTAATTAATAAGCATTAATAATTTAATAGCATTATTTATAGCATTATAATAGATTAATAGCATTATTAATGCATTAATAGCATATATATTAATAGCATTATTAGCATTATTAATAGCATTTATGCTTATTATTACATTAATAGCATTAATAATAGCATTATTAGCATTATTAGCATTAATAAATTATTATAGCATTAATAGCATTATTATTAGCATTAATAGCATGTTAATTAGCATATTTATTTATTTATATTAATTATTATTATTAAATTAATATATTTATTATTTTATTATATTTAATTATTTTTATTATTAATAGTATTAATAGGCATATAACTAGTCATTTATAGTCCTAATTATAGGGCAATATACATAATAGCATAATTTAATAGCATTAATAGCTTATTATATTTATTAATTGCATTATAATAATTATTAGCATTAATTATAATTTAATTTAAATTATTAATAGCATTATATAATTATTATTAGCATTAATAGCATTAATAGCATTATTAGCATTAATAATAGCAATTAATAGCATTATTATTTAGCATTAATAGATTATTATTAGCATTAATAGCATTATTATTAGCATAATATCATTATTATTATTAATTTATTTTTTATTATTATTATTATTTATTTAATTATTTATATTTTTTTTATTTTTTTATATATTTTAATATTTTTTATTTAATAATTATTTAGGCTGAGACCCAGTTCTCTTTCAGGTCCGCTAAAAGGGCTGTATATAATTAGCATATATTTAATTTTTTATTATTATTTTTATTGAATTATTAATATTTTTAATTATTTTTTATTATTTTTTAATTATTTTTTAATATATTTTTATTATTAAATTTATTATTTAGGCTGAGACCCAGTTCTCTTTCAGGTTCCGCTGAAAGGGCTGATATAATTAGCATATATTTAATTTTTTTTATTATTATTTTTATTGAATTATTTATTATTTTTAATTTATTTTTTATTATTTTTTAATTATTTTTTAATTATTTTTTTTATTATTAAATTTATTATTTAGGCTGAGACCCAGTTCTCTTTCAGGTCCGCTAAAAGGGCTGATATAATTAGCATATATTTAATTTTTTTATTATTATTTTTATTGAATTATTTATTATTTTTAATTTATTTTTTTATTATTTTTTAATTATTTTTTAATTATTTTTTATTATTAATGTATTATTTAGGCTGAGACCCAGTTCTCTTTCAGGTCCGCAGAAAGGGCTGATATAATTAGCATATATTTAATTTTTTTATTATTATTTTTATTGAATTATTAATTATTTTTAATTTATTTTTTTATTATTTTTTAATTATTTTTTTATTATTAAATTTATTTATTTTTTTAAGTCAGACTGAGACGCAGTTCTCATTTAGGTCCGCATTTTTTTTTTTTAATTATTTTTTTTATTTAATTATTTATTATTTTATTTATTTTTTTATTATTTTTTTTAATTATTTTTAAATTATTTTTTTTATTATTAAATTTATTTATTTTTTAAGTGAAGTGAGACACAGTTCTCATTCACGTCCGCCTTTTTTTTTTCCATTGACATACATTACGGTGTGTCGCGATTTTATGGCCGCGACCTGGTTTATTTGTCGCCCTAAAATCGTGGACACACCGCTAATGCATGTCTATGGGCAGTGAGCTCGAATTCTGATTGGTCGGCGTCCAATCCGAAATCGGGCTGACTGCCCATAGAGATGCATTAGCGGTGTGTCCGCGATTTTAGGGCCGACAAATAGAACCAGGTGGCCGGCCATAAAATCGCCGACACACCGGTAATGTATGTCAATGGGGAGAAAAAAAGGCGGACCTGAATGAGAACTGTGTCTCGCTCTCACTTAAAAAAATAAATAAATTTAATAATAAAAAAAATATATTTAAAATAATTAAAAAATAATAAAAAAATAAATAAAAAATAATAAATAATTAAATAAAAATAATAATAAAAAAAAATAAAAAAATGCGGACCTGAATGAGAACTGCGTCTCAGTCTGACTTAAAAAAATAAATAAATTTAATAATAAAAAAATAATTAAAAAATAATTTAAAAATAATAAAAAAATGAGGGGCTCTTCTGATTGGCTGAGGGCAGTATACAGCGACCAATCAGAAGAGGGCCTCAGATCTCATTGAGGTAGAATGGCGGATTTTTCGTCCATTCTATCTTAATGAGAAGGAAGAGGACGTCGGAGGTGGAAGTTTGCGAAAAGAAGACAGAAGATCCCCGGGGCCGGACGAAGAGGCGGAGATGGCGGAAAGAAGAGAGAAGACCCCCGGGGCCGGAGGAAGAGGACGCCTGGCTGGACGAAGGACTTGTGGATCGGACGGACGATCAGATGACTTGAAGGCATGTAAGTGATCGACGGGGACGTTAGGTTAGGGGACGGCGGGGGCTTCGGGTGTAGGGCTTTAGGTGTTAGCGGTGTGAGCTTAGGAGGCGGCGGGGCTTAGAGGATAGGGGCTTAGGTGCGGCGGGCCTTAGGGGGCAGGGGGGGTAGGGGTTTAGGTGCGGAATCGGGGGTAGGGGGTTAGGTGCGGCTTAGGGGGTAGGGGCTTGCGGCAGAGGGTAGTGGATTAGGGTGGCAGGGGTAGGGGCTTCGGCGGCGGGGTAGTGGGTTAGGGGTTAGGCGGCGGGGTAGGGGTGCTGCGGGGTAGTGGGTTAGGGCGGCAGGGGTAGGGGCTTCGTAGCGGCGGGGTAGGGGGTTAGAGGGGTAGGTTGCGGCGAGTAGGGGTTAGGGTTGGCGGCGGGGTAGTGGGTTAGGGCGGCAGGGGTAGTAGTGGCGGTGGGCTTGCGGCGGGGCTTAGGGCTGCGGGCTAGGGTAGGTGGCATAGGTGCGGCGTCGGGTTAGGTGTAGGTGCGGCGGCAGGGGTTAGGGTTAGGGCGGCTTAGGGTGTAGGGTGCGGCGACTTAGGGGGTAGGGGTTTAGGTGTCGGCGGGTGGGGCTTGGCGGCGGGAGCTTAGGAGGCTGCGGGGCTTAGGGGGTAGGGGCATAGGTGCGGCGGGTCGGGGCTTAGTGTGTAGGGGTGCGGCGGCAGGGGGAGGGTTAGCGCGGTTTCAGGGTGTTAGGGTGGCGGCTAGACTTAGGGGTAAGGGTTTAGGTGCGGCGGGTGGGGAACTTGGCGGCGGGAGCTTAGGAGGGTGCAGGGGCTTAGGGGGTAGGGGCATAGGTGCGGCGGGGTGGGTGGTTAGGTGTAGGGTGCGGCGGCAGGGGGCTGTAGTGTACAGAGCGCGATGGTATAGTACAGTCCCATGGCGCTTATGGGCATGGGACTGTAGTATACTATAGCGGTGTAGAGGGTTAGGTGCGACGGGGCTTACGGGGTAGGGGCATAGGTGGCGGCTTACGGGTAGGGGCAAAGGGGCTTACGGTAGGGCATGGTGGGTTACGGGGTAGGGGCATTGTGTACAGCGCGTAGTGGCTTAGAGCGGCAGGGGCTGTAGTGTACAGAGCGATGGTATATACAGTCCCATGGCGCTTATGGGCATGGGACTGTAGTATACTATAGCGGTGTAGAGGTTAGGTGCGACGGCTACGGGTAGGGCATAGTGCGGCTTCGGGTGGGCATAGGGGCTTACGGGTAGGGATGTGTACAGCGCTATGGCTTGAGCGGCAGGGGGCTGTAGTGTACAGCGCGATGGTATACTACAGTCATGGCGCTTATGGCATGGACTGTAGTATACTATAGCGTGTACACTACAGTAGTATGGACTTCTGTGGCTGTTAGTGGAGGTGTCACGACTCATGCCGTTCGGGCATTGCTTCGCGAGCTGCAACGACTCGCAATGCCGCTTTGCGGCATTGCTTCGTAGTCGCGTGGCCGTATCGCAGGACAGAGTCCAGGAGAAGCACCCTGGACTCGCTAACCAAGCCACCGGAAGTTGCGCCGCTCCGACGGAAGTCAGTTACGGCAATTATATAATAGATAAGAAAATATTTACTAGGAATGTTGTTTACAAAAATGTTTTAAATGAAACTATTTTATTTGTAATTTGAATGATAGACAGACAGACAGACAGACGAATATTTAGAAAAAAAGAGAGGTTTTAATGCAAGAGGGTGCAAAAGTTGCCAAGTCATATAAACCAAAAAATATACTGCGGCACTCCTTCTTTGAGATGTATGATGCCTGGTTGGTAAGGTTTTGGCTACAGAAAACCTTCCCCCAGGCTTAGTTGGAGGAAGGTTCTCTGTACCTGAAACGTTGCCATCTGACATCCTGAAGGCCCAATAAAGGCATCATACACCTCTAAAGGCCACGTTACACACACAGATATCTGTGACCAACATCTGAACAGATCTCTGGTTGTAGTGAAATCATGGACACATTGTTACATTTTGTGGCTGGGTACAAATGTAACAATGTCTCCATGATTTCACTGCAACCAGAGATCTGTTCAGAAGTTGGTCACAGATATCTGTGTGTGTAACGTGGCCTTAAGAAGGAGTTCTGCAATTTATTTTTTGGTTAGTGTTAGGGCCACGTCACACACACACAGATATCTGTGCAGATATTGTTCGCAGATCTCTGGTTGCAGTGAAATCATGGACATATTGCTCCATTTGTACACAGCCACAAAATGGATTAATGTGTCCATGATTTCACTGCTACCAGAGATCTGCGAACAATATCTGCACAGATATCTGTGTGTGTGTGTGACGTGGCCCTGAGGGCCACTTTACACACACCAACTTATCTGTCCAACTTCTGACCAACTTGCTGGCTGCAGTGAAATCATGGACACATTGTTCCATTGTACACAGTCACAAAATGGAGCTATGTGTCCATGATTTCACTGCAACCAGCAAGTTGGTCAGAAGTTGGACAGATAAGTTGGTGTGTGTAAAGTGACCCTAAGGCGGCCGTCACACACACATCAATTTCCTGCATGATATCGCTTAAGCGATCTGCTTTTTAAAATCCAATGAACAAACCAACAGTGACAGACCGATAAAGAGGATATAGAGGACCTTGCCCTTGCGGGCTTACATTCTACAGGGCAGTGGGGAGAGAGACAGTAGGTTGGGTCTGCTCTGGTGGTGATGGAGTGCCGGGTCCGATGGTGGTGGAGCGCCGGGTCCGATGGTGTTGGAGCGCTGGGTTCAATGGTGGTGGAGCGTTGGGTTCGATGGTGGTGAGGTGGCATTGTGGTCACTGCAGGCTGTAGGCTGTTCTAATGAGATGGATTGTCAGGTTCCGCTTGAAGGTTCTGAGTGTGGGGGACAGTCGGATGTTTTGGGGTGCAGAATTCCAGAGAATGGGGGATGCTTGGGTGAAGTGTTGCAGGTGGTTAGATGAGGAATGTACAAGTGTAGAGGAAAGAAGGAGGTCTTGGGAGGATCAAAAATTACGAGTTGGATGATATCGGTAGATTAGTTTAGAGATATATGAGGGGACAGATTGTGGATGGTTTTGTAAGTCAGTGTTAGTAGTTGTTACGTTTGGGGATTCAGTGGAGGGATTTGCAGAGAGGAGAAGTTGAGGAATAGCGGGGAGAGAGGTGGATTAGTCAGGCAGCAGAGTTAAAGAGGACCTGTCACCAAACCAGGCATGGTGATCTAATTACAGCACTGGATGCAGCATGTCTGCTGCATCCAGACAAGGGGTCCCCGAGCTCTTGAGCCCCCTGTAACCCGAGTAAATACACTTAGAAAACTTACATTATGCAGCCAGAAAGGAGGTGGCTAGAGGCTGGAGTCGAGAGCAGATTCACACCCCCTGCATGTTTAATCTGCCCACCGCTGCCAATCATTGTCTCCCTCGTCTGCAGTATAACACAGAGTTTATTTTACAAATGGCCACTTAGCCCCGCCCCCTGCGGTGACGTCACCGTTTATACCCGCCCTGCTCTATGGTTAACATAGAGCAGGGCGGGGAAAGGTGGTGATGTCAGAGCAGGAGGCCGGCAGATTAAACATGCAGGGGGTGTGAATCTGTCCTTCGGCTCCAGCCTCTAGCCACCTCCTTTCTGGCTGCACGATGTAAGTTTTCTAAGTGTATTTACTCAGGGTACAGGGGGGCTCAAGGGCTGGGGGATCCCTTGCCTGGATGCAGCAGACATGCTGCATCCAGTGCTGTAATTCGATCACCATGCCTGGTTTGGTGACAGGTCCTCTTTAAGGGCAGATTGTAGAGGTGCAAAACTGTTAGCAGGGAGGCCACAGAGGAGGAGGTTACAGTAGTCAAGGTGGGAGATGATGAGGGCATGCACTAGTAGTTTAGTCGATTGAAGGTTGAGGAAGGGACGGATTCTGGAAATATTTTTGAGTTGGAGGTGGTAGGAGGTGGCAAGGGCTTGGATGTGCGGTTTGAAGGACAGGGCAGAGTCATGGTACCTTTACACGCCGCGACGGCAGGCTGGATACATCCCGCTACAGGCTACAAATGTAGCTTGTAGCGCCAATGTAGCCCGTCGTAGTGGCGTCTGAAGACGTGACGCTACAGCCGGCAACAGATACATCTGTTTCCTAGGTCTGCTCGAAAACTGATGGCTACAACGCCGATGGTAGCGAGCTGTATCGGCGTGTAAAGAGGCAACGGAAAGGAACTCGGGACAGCCTGCGATGTAGCTGCAATGTAGCTAAGGCGTGACCCTGGCTCCGTGTTACCGCACCCCATGTGCGATTATTGGTGGAAGCTGCTGCATGACGATTGGTAGTCGCTGCATAGGGAGGCATATTTAAAGGAGCTGACGAGTCACACTACACAATTGCTCGAGCGTGCTGTATTAATCAGCCTCCTGCGTTGCCTGCCCAATCAGGATGTTATTGCCTCATCCTATCAGCGTACGGACGGCTCGTAAACCACAATTGTAGCACGCCTATGTGCTGGCCCTGCTGCACCAGGTACGCCCATAGTAGCTGGTTATAGCGGTGTGTAAATGAGCTACAGCTGGCTACTTGAGACACCCGGCTTTGTAGCTAGCTATAGATGTAGCGTGGCGTAGCGCATCTTGTGGCGGCGTGTAAAGGTGATGCGTTGACCGTTTGTAACCGTTTGAGCGTGCTCGTGCACGTGAAGTAGCGGGATGTATCCAGCCTGCCGTCGCGGCGTGTAAAGGTACCTTCAAGGGTTTCTCTGAGGCAACGGACTTCAGGTACAGGGTAAAGTGTGATATCATTTATTGTGATAGACAGATCTGGTAAGGAAGGTGTGTGAGATGGAGGAAAGATGAGTTCAGTTTTGCCTACATTGAGTTACATATACATAGATAAATAGAGCCATAGATGATTGAGATAGATAATAGAAGCAAAAGTCTTTTTGTTGTCCTTTTGTTGATAGAATGAGAATAAGCACTTTTGTATTAAATATTTCCATGTTAATAAAATGTTAGCTTTTTCATACTTTGCGTTAATTTTACTTTTACCACGGGTGAGTGCACAAGGGAGAGAGGGAGCACACAGGGGGAAACAGCTCAAACGAGAGAGCAGAGGGAAGAAGACAGCACACAGGGAGAAAGAAACAGCACACAGGGGGGACTGCTAAGGAGAGAACACAAGAGGGGAGAAGATGGCACATAGTGGAGAGAGACGACACACAAGGAGGGTAGCACACAGGGGGGACACAGCTCAAAGGATGAGGCGACAAGACAGCATGGGAAGGAGAGACAAAGCACAGAGGTGGAGAGGGTACAGGGGGAAGACTGCTCAAAGGAGAGAGCACAGAAGGGGAGAAGACAGAACAGGGGTGGAGAGAGCACAGGAGAAAGACACAGCACACAAGGGAGAAAACTCAAAGGGGAGAGCACATAAAGTGAGAAGACAGCACACAGGAGGAAGAGAGCACGGGGCAAAAACACAGTGCATATGGGAGAGACAGCTCAAAGGAATGATCATAGAGGGCAGAAGACAGCACTGGGGAAAGAGTGCATGGGGGAGAGATGGCCATTGCCCCCTGCGCCACAGAGTCTGGCCCCATTGTGATGTCACCGCCCTCCTGATGCGATAGTATTGTGTCTTCATCTAGTATATGTGTGTGTGTGTGTGTATATATTATATATATTAGATGGTGGCCCATTTCTAATGCATCGGGTATTCTAGAATATGTATGTAGTTGACATACTGTGACTGACAGAACTTGTTCAGTCAACATGAGTGAACTACATATATACAGTATATATAGCGGCACTATAGTATATGGCGGTACATCACAGTACATGTATAGCAGTGCTATGGTATATGGTGGTACTTTATAGCACATGTGTAGCAGCGCTATAGTATATGGCGGTACTTTATAGCACATGTATAACAGCCCTATAGTATATGGTGGTACATTACAGTACATGTATAGCAGCACTATAGTATATGGCGGTACAGTATAGTACATGTGTAGCAGCCCTATAGTATATGGCAGTACATTACAGCACATGTATAGCAGCACTATAGTATATGGCGGTACATTACAGTACATGTATAGCAGCACTATGGTATATGGCGGTACATTACAGCACATGTTGTGAGGTGTAGCGGTGTCAGGGAGGCAGGGAACCAGGCACAGACAGTTCTCAACTCACGGTTTATTGATCTCCGTCCGGTTACAGTCACCAAAACACAGATCCGGAGCGCAGCCGACACACTTCACACCGCTTGGTGTATCTCCCGACCACTGACAGGCTCTATCAGCCCCACCGGAGATAATCCCTTCCCGGGACCACTTCAACTTTCCTTCAGAGCTCCTCAATCAGGCTCTGCACTGGAGAGAATCTCACTCTAGACTCAAGGGACCACACCCAGGATCCCTGCTTCCTCTTAACACATTCAGCTCAGGGAAGAGGAATCACATGTAACACCCGGGATGGAGTACGCCCTGCAGACCGGGAGGACGCACCCAGGGAGGCACATACCGGTCGCAGCATACCGACCTGGTCGGTGCCTCACAATGTATAGCAGCACTATAGTATATGGCAGTACATTACAGTACATGTATAGCAACGCTATGGTATATGCGTCGCTGTCGCCAGGTTCCAGCTACTATATAATCATCTCATTTTGAATGTGCGCGGCTTTTTGCATACGCGGCGCTCATTGGTTGCCACGGCTAGCGGCTGCCAATGAGCCCTGCTGCGCGATTTTCGCGTCAGACAGATACGATTATAGGAGATTATATAGTGTGTGTGTAATATATATATATATAAATAAAGAAATGAGGCTGCAGCACACGATTTTAGAAAAATACAGCCTTTAATGGCTTCTTATGGCATTAGAATAGCGACGTTTCGGTCCTCAGACCTTCCTCTGGCAGTCACTACATACAAATGCTGAGGGTTTTATACATCCTCCTATGTTATCTCACATTATTCAATTAACAGCTTAATTATCATTTACATCCTTTTACAGTGCATATACAACTTACAGTCATAGTAGATGATACATAACGGTTCATATTTGTGCTCCTCCAGTTAGCGTTTACATCTATGGAGTGTTAGATTTCTTACTTACAGTTGGTTCATGAGTGTGATCACTTGTAACCCAGGTGCCCGCCTAATTACCTGTAATTATTATATCTTGCTGGCCCGGCATGTCACTCGCCATGTGCGGCCGCTATCTCGCCACGCGCCGCCATTACGGCGTTGTTTACATGCTACTGCGCATGCGTACTAGCTATGCGCGTCCCTAGTTACCGAAGGCGACCGGAATCGCTTCCAACGCCATTTTCTCTAACTCGCGCATGCTCTGTATGGCCACAGCAGTTTACAATGCGCGATTATACAGCTTCTTCTTTTACTTTATCTAATAATTGCTAAAAATACTTTAAAAAGGTTATACAAACTACCTTATTGGTATTTTATTCTTAAAAAAGTTATCCACATACTATTTTTAGTAGATAACGTTTCAATCTATATTTAAAGTGACAGTGCCCTGTATGTGTATAACTCTCCAATATACTCTTTGGAGACATTTTCTCCCAGAAACCTTTGCCTCTGATTCCCTATACAAAGGAACCAAATTGCCAACCAATCTTTATGTACTTCACACCTGCGCTTATATGCACCCAAAAAAAATTTTTCTTTTTCTTTTATGACATATCTGATGTATTAGGTTCCAGGTGTAGAGTGCATCCCAATACTGGGTTGTAGCACTCCCCTGTCAGTACGATGTCTTAAGGAGGTTTCTCCCTTTGCACCCCCTGCCCAGGGAAACCACGGACTCCCCACATTCAACTATATTTTTGTCATTGGTGTTGTTCCATTAAAGATATATAGCTTTGACAATGAGGCAGAAGTAGAGAAAAATATTTGAAATATATTTATTAATTAATTACTCATAATATTGCTTATTATATTACAAAGTGCATTTACAGTGCATTCAATTTAATTTGTGCTAATTTATTTGATAAATATAAATGATATTTCTCAAAGTGCAAATATATTTTTTTTTTTTTTTAAAAGTGCAAGTAGTGTTTTTTTAAAAAAACTTTTATAATAATAATACTAAAAAAATCTTTCTGTGAGACGGGTGAATCTATTTAGTGCAAACTACTTTTGTGGCTCTTAATTAGTGAATTTCTTCAACAGGTAATTTTTTGGCAGGCGCCCAGTATACCAGCATCACATTCCTCATGGTTCATTCCTATAAACAAAGGGTAGACAACAGCAAATGAGTCATGTTTGCACAAAACCATTTCTAGACTGTTTTTTTACATTAATGTGACAGTGCATTATAGTGGTTAAAACACACAAACTAGTGACTAAAATACACAGATTTCCAGAATGAGACATCTACTTCAAAGGACTGTATGTAATTTAAAATCTATATTAAGTCCCTCCGGTTTCAAAGTACGCAACTTGTGTATCCATTCTAGTTCCTTTGTCTTAAGTAATCCAATTCTATCGCCCCCCCTCCTAGGCATTGGTACGGTATCAATCAGCCTAAATTTTAGGTCCTTCTCTTTATGTCCAGCTTCCGTAAAGTGCTTAGATACGGGCAAATTCAAGATTTTTTTGCGTATAGTATACCGATGGTGGCTAATTCTTATTTTAAAATCAAGGGTTGTTTCCCCTATGTACCATAATTGGCAGGGGCATTCGAGGAGATAAATAACAAAATCTGAGTTACACGTTAAAAAATGGTTAATTTTATACTCGATACCTGTTCTCGGATGGGAAAACCTGTTTCCTTTTCTCATGTAAGAACAATTGATACAATTAATACAGGGATAGCAACCTGTTCTCTTCTCTCCTGTCAATGTTATTTGTCTTTTATTGTTTAATGTACCAATGTCTGACCTGACCAACCAATCTTTTAAATTCTTACTTTTTTTGTGTGACACTAATGGTAAATTACCATATTCTTCAATATGTGGAAGGCATCTTTCCAGCATCCCCCAGTGCTTATGGACGATATTGACTATACTTTTTGTCTCCTCCCCATACGTTAATGTTAATGGGATTCTTTTCTTGTGTATTTCACTTTTCCCATTAGTACGTCCTAACTTTTCTCTTTGCTGTTTTAAAACCGTCTCAGGATAACCTCTCTGCTTGAATCTTTCTATCAACCTCTCTATCTCTAGATTTCTTTCATCTTCATTGCTTACTATCCTACTTATCCTGGTCATTTGACCAAGGGGAACTGCTTTCTTAAGACTGTTGGGGTGTCCACTAGTGTAGTGTAGTAGTTTGTTCTTATCCGTGGGCTTTGTATAAAGAGTAGTACTCATACCACCTTCTTGTAACAATACCCGAACGTCTAGGAACTGCATTTCTGTTTGAGAGTGTACTTCCGTAAATTTTATCGTATCACTGATCGTATTCATGTAATCATAGAAAGACAATAATTCCATTTCAGTTCCCTTCCATATAATAAAGATATCGTCCACATATCTCCACCACCTCTCCACATGGGAGAAGTGGTGGGATGTGTAGACGAATCTTTCTTCTAGGTAGACCATGACGGCTCCTGCGTACGAGCATGCCATCCGAGCCCCCATCGCGGTTCCCATCAGTTGCAAAAAGAAGTCATCTCCGAACAGAAAATAATTCTGCCTGAGGACGACCTCTAATAGGTCTATAATGAATTGTTTGCAAGGTTCCGTATAATTTGTTGTTTTCAAAAAATCCGCAATTACTTTTATACCCATCTCATGGTCTATGGAGGTGTATAAAGATGTTACATCAAAGGATGCCAATATATATTCCTTTTTCCCCATAAATTTGGTTTCCTCCTTGTACCTTGCTAAATTGCCTAGGAAATGACCCGTGTCCTTAATATATGACTTCCCTTTATTTGCAAAGGGACTCATGATTTTTTCTAAAAAGATTCCAATGTTATAGAATATTGAGTTGATTCCTGCCACAATTGGCCTTCCAGGCGGATCAACTGTGGACTTTGGAACCAGATAAAACACTGGTGTTACAGGATTCTTTTCAAACAAAAAATCATGCATTTTTGGATCTATAATCCCTCCCATTTCAGCAGAACTTAATAATTTTTGTATGTTCTTTTGGATCTCAAATTTGGGGTCTTTTTGCAACTTTTTGTACACCTTTTTGTCTTCCAATTGCCTATAGGCTTCTTTTAAATAAGCGTCCTTGTCCATGATGACGGTTGCTCCACCTTTATCAGCTGGCTTTATTATCAAACCGTCATCATGGACAAGCTCTTGCACTGCCCGGAACTGCTCTTTGGTTACGTTAGGTTTTGACAACTCCTTTTTGGTTGTATCTCTCAACTTTTTAATTTCATGTTTTTCCGCTCGCTCAAAGGCCTCTATTACTGGTACATCATCATTAGGCATAAAATCACTTTTATTCAATATGCCCAACCTTTTTAATTCTAATTCACTGACAGGTTGCCCTTTTGCTTCTATTTTATCATGAAAATGATACTTCAATCGTACACTTCTAAAAAATTTTTGCATTTCTTTTTCTACTATAAACCAGTCTACATGTGTAGTCATACAATAAGACAACCCCTTTTCCAAAATGTCTATTTGATTTAATGAAAGTTCTTTACCAGAAAGGTTGACCACTAGTTGTGATCCTTCTTCCGATTTTTGTACTGCTGGCCTTTCAATTTTTCTTTCTTTTTTCTGCTGGCGATGTTGCTTCCGCCCTCCTCTTCGTCCTCCTGATTTTGGTCTGGGTCTACATGGATGAAGATTAGACAATTTATTCATTAACATAGAGTTTCTATTGTTGTTTTTGTTGGAACAGCACCTATAATAACCTCTTCTTTGCCATTTGTTCTGTCCTTCCCTTTGCCAATTATACACCAACCCCATCTGGTTCCAAAAATACACAAGTCCACAGTTGATCCGCCTGGAAGGCCAATTGTGGCAGGAATCAACTCAATATTCTATAACATTGGAATCTTTTTAGAAAAAATCATGAGTCCCTTTGCAAATAAAGGGAAGTCATATATTAAGGACACGGGTCATTTCCTAGGCAATTTAGCAAGGTACAAGGAGGAAACCAAATTTATGGGGAAAAAGGAATATATATTGGCATCCTTTGATGTAACATCTTTATACACCTCCATAGACCATGAGATGGGTATAAAAGTAATTGCGGATTTTTTGAAAACAACAAATTATACGGAACCTTGCAAACAATTCATTATAGACCTATTAGAGGTCGTCCTCAGGCAGAATTATTTTCTGTTCGGAGATGACTTCTTTTTGCAACTGATGGGAACCGCGATGGGGGCTCGGATGGCATGCTCGTACGCAGGAGCCGTCATGGTCTACCTAGGGGTCATTCCATGTCAAGTGATCCAAAAATGAATATTTTTTTTCCCTGACGTCCTCAGATTTTTAAAAAAATTTTTCTATCTGAAGAACAACTTTATCTAATTACAAAAAAAAAGTTTTGAATTTTTTTCTTTATCTGTTAATTTTTTACAGATTTTTAAAGTTTTAAAAAAGTGCGAATTTTGGCCTGGTATGGCTTTACATTTTCTATCATATCTCGGGCTAGAAATAAGATAGAGAAACAAAATAAACACCAATCTACTCAGAACTGTCCAGGCTTTCATCAGATATGTCACAAGAGGATATTTGTTAATATTTTACCCATGTGATCGCAAGCGCAAAACTTTAAAACGCATTTCCGAAAAATCGGCGCGCTTTAAATATTTCAAAAACTGCCCATGTGTCTGCTTTGCTCTTAGCCACATCTGTACCAAATTTCAAGTTGGGATCGCAATGGGATCATATTTTAACATATTTTACTAGTAATAGCGTCAATGGGTCATTCCATATCAAGTGATCTAAATATGAATATTTTTTTTTACCTGACGTCTTTAGATTTTTTTTTTTTTTTTCCTTTATGAAGTACTACTTTAGTTAATTACAAATTAAAAGTTTGGAATTTTTTTCTTCATCAGTTAATTTTTTACAGATTTTTAAAGTTTAAAAAAGGGTGAATTTTGGCCTGGTATGACTTTACATTTTTTTATCTCAGGCTAGAAATAAGATAATGAAATGGGAGAGGCATCATTTTACTCAGAACGGTAACAGCTTTCATTTGAGATGTTACAAGACTATGTTTCTTTATATCAAATTCAAACTATTGACGGGCAATTGTGAAAAAATGACTGATTGTGTTCTTGGTGACTTTTGAATTGACACTATAATAGTTAAATATTTTGCACTTAGGTCCAATGAATGTGTCCATGGGGTCAAGCTGGGACAGAGTCATCACAAATTAGCCTTATTTGCAGATGACCTGCTACTTTACATCTCCCAGCCCCTGGTCTCCATCCCTTCGGTCTTAATGGAGTTTGAACGGTTCGGACAATTGAGCAACTTTAAAGTGAATTGCTCCAAAACCGAGGCACTCAATATTTCTTTGCCTGGAGAATTGGTTTCTCATCTATCTAAACAGTTCCCATTTAAATGGAAAGTAGAAGCCATTAAGTACTTGGGAGTCCTTATACCAAAAGATCTTAAACAAATATTCAATTTAAATTATCAACCCCTTTTGACTAACGCGGAATCGGCATTTACCTCCTATAGACAATTAAAGCTATCCTGGTTCGGGAGAATAAACGTAGTCAAGATGGATGTCTTGCCCCGACTCTTATATACTTTTCAGACAGTTCCTGTTCTATTGGATAGAGGCTTCCTCTCCAAAATGCAATCTATGATCCTTAGATTTGTCTGGGGGGCAAGAGGTCCAGACTGCGAATGAATATCCTATCCTTGCCCGAGACCAGAGGAGGGGTTGGACTACCCAACATACGAGCGTACTTTGTGGCTTTCTCTCTTGTTAGAGCTCTAGATTGGCATTATCATGCGTCCTCCAAGAAATGGGTAGGGGTGGAGCAAGAGGGTTTGGGGATTCCGCTGAAACACCTGCTTTGGATTTCCCCTAAAGACTCCACAGACCTAGTACCTTTGACAGACATGACCAGAAACACCTTGAAGGTATGGCACCTAGTGACGAAAACCCTCCGCTTAAACGACAGACTTAGCCCTTTGACTCCCCTTTTTTCCAACCCATCTTTCCCATCCAGATTTGACAGGCAGAGATTTTTATGTTGGCGGATTGTGGATGACACCCGAGTAGGACAGACTCTGTCCAGTGGTGGTTTGCCCCCGATGGCAGAGCTACAACTCAAAGAACCTACGAGACCTCTTAAGTGATTCGAATTTCTCCAATACAGAGCATACTTATATTCAGCTGACCACTCTTGCAGGGTAAGATTGACGCCCAACGTATTGGAGAGGTTATTCCAACTGGAGGCTCCACCGAGGCGCAAAATATCATTTCTATACCAGGCCTTAGGGTCCATGAGAGAGCAGGGCACCCTTTACTTCCAACGTGCTTGGGAGAGGGAATTGGGGTGTAGCATTTCAGAAGCTAATTGGCAGAAATGCTTTATATTTACTCACTCACTAGCCAGCGCTTGTTCTGCACAAGAAAGAAGCTATAAGCTGCTCACTAGATGGTACTTGTGCCCGACGACACTCTGGAACATGTTCCCTGGAACCCCTGATACCTGCTGGCGCTGTGGGGAAGAGAAGGGTACAATGATACACATTTGGTGGAGTTGTGGGGAAATCCGGCGGTTCTGGTCTGAGGTTTTCAATGCATACGCCTGGATAACAGGTAAACAAGTCGAATGCTGCCCAGAATCGGCAATGTTATCCATTTTTCCAGGTCCTATTGGGCTACAGAAGAGGGATATTCTCCGCTTTTGCATCTCGGCTGCTCGTGCTGTGATCCCGAGGTTCTGGAAATCAAGCCGGGCTCCATCTCTACTTGATTGGTTCAAAGAATTGATGGACATATATCGAATGGAGGAGCTCGCAGCTGATGCGTCGGGATCTCGGAACAAATTCTTAGGGATTTGGGTTGAATGGATTCTTTTTCACGACTCTGCAGAATTTAGGAGTATCTTTTCCAGCACAGATAATATGGCTCGACCTCTGGCTGATGGGGAGCCAGGGGGATGAGTACCTGTTCTCCTTCCCATACCTCACCCGTCCCCCCCCCCCCTCCTTTTTTTCTTACGTGGCTTTTCTTTCCCAGTATAACTTTTTCTAATGGTTTTTGTTTCTCTTCTCTCTCTCTTCTTTTCTATCTCTTCTTTTCTTCCCATCTGATACATTCAGTCTAGGTATTTCCTTTCTACACCTATACCTTCAGAATTCTAGTGAACATTAGACAGGTATCGGAAACTCTGAGCTGTGAGTAGATCATTAATATTTCGGCCTTCCTTTCCGGTACACCAGTCGATAGACTATTCCAACTAGGCCTCAACGGGTAATGACCCACTTACGTGGTCAACCTGTTAGAAGGGGCCAAGTGATAAAAATTATTCTGCTGGGGCTGCTTGTCCCCTTGACATCAGAACATCTCAAAACCCTGAGAAAGGTTGTATACTTGAGTGTTTGGAATTATATTTAGATTGTAGTATATATTGCACCAGAGATAAGCGCAAAAGTAAATTTGCAGCTTATCTTAAAGTTACTAATAACTTTGTGAATTCTCTTTTTGTATATTTTATATGTCTCAAGATTTTGTTAAAAGATTGAATGTATGTCTTTCATATGTTTTTTCAAAATTTAATAAAAATGAGATTAACCATAGTTAAATATTTTAAAATATGATCCCATCACGATCCCAACTTGAAATTTGGTACAGATGTGGCTAAGAGCATAAAAGACACATGGGCAGTTTTGGAAAATTTTTATTAAAACGTTTTTTTTCGGAAATGCGTTTCAAAATGTTGTGTTTGCATTCGCATGGGTAAAAAATTAAAATTAACAAATATACTCTTGTGACATATCTGGTGAAAGCCTGGACAGTTCTGAGTAGATTGGTGTTTATTTTGTTTCTCTATCTTATTTCTAGCCCGAGATAAAAAAATTTAAAGTCGTACCAGGCCAAAATTCACCCTTTTTTTAAACTTTAAAAATCTGTAAAAAATTAACTGATGAAGAAAAAAATTCCAAACTTTTAATTTGTAATTAACTAAAGTAGTACTTCATAAAGGAAAAAAAAAAAAAAATCTAAAGACGTCAGGTAAAAAAAAATATTCATATTTATATCACTTGATATGGAATGACCCATTGACGCTATTAATAGTAAAATATGTTAAAATATGATCCCATTGCGATCCCAACTTGAAATTTGGTACAGATGTGGCTAAGAGCAAAGCAGACACATGGGCAGTTTTTGAAATATTTAAAGCGCGCCGATTTTTCGGAAATGCGTTTTAAAGTTTTGCGCTTGCGATCACATGGGTAAAATATTAACAAAGATCCTCTTGTGACATATCTGGTGAAAGCTTGTATAGTTCTGAGTAGAATGGTGTTTATTTTGTCTCTCTATCTTATTCCTAGCCTTAGTTATGAGGAGAAACGTAAAGGCAGGCAACAGCGAAATTCACACTTTTTCCGAACTTTGAAAATCATTTAAAAAAAAAATAAATTTTTTAAAAAAATTTTCTCTTCACATTTTGCATGGTCTGACATGCTATTATCAAATAACAAAATCTCAAAAGAATTAAAAATATAGAGGTAATAATCACTGGTTCACTTGACATGGAATGACCCCTAGAAGAAAGATTCGTCTACACATCCCACCACTTCTCCCATGTGGAGAGGTGGTGGAGATATGTGGACGATATCTTTATTATATGGAAGGGAACTGAAATGGAATTATTGTCTTTCTATGATTACATGAATACGATCAGTGATACGATAAAATTTACGGAAGTACACTCTCAAACAGAAATGCAGTTCCTAGACGTTCGGGTATTGTTACAAGAAGGTGGTATGAGTACTACTCTTTATACAAAGCCCACGGATAAGAACAAACTACTACACTACACTAGTGGACACCCCAACAGTCTTAAGAAAGCAGTTCCCCTTGGTCAAATGACCAGGATAAGTAGGATAGTAAGCAATGAAGATGAAAGAAATCTAGAGATAGAGAGGTTGATAGAAAGATTCAAGCAGAGAGGTTATCCTGAGACGGTTTTAAAACAGCAAAGAGAAAAGTTAGGACGTACTAATGGGAAAAGTGAAATACACAAGAAAAGAATCCCATTAACATTAACGTATGGGGAGGAGACAAAAAGTATAGTCAATATCGTCCATAAGCACTGGGGGATGCTGGAAAGATGCCTTCCACATATTGAAGAATATGGTAATTTACCATTAGTGTCACACAAAAAAAGTAAGAATTTAAAAGATTGGTTGGTCAGGTCAGACATTGGTACATTAAACAATAAAAGACAAATAACATTGACAGGAGAGAAGAGAACAGGTTGCTATCCCTGTATTAATTGTATTAATTGTTCTTACATGAGAAAAGGAAACAGGTTCTCCCATCCGAGAACAGGTATCGAGTATAAAATTAACCATTTTTTAACGTGTAACTCAGATTTTGTTATTTATCTCCTCGAATGCCCCTGCCAATTATGGTACATAGGGGAAACAACCCTTGATTTTAAAATAAGAATTAGCCACCATCGGTATACTATACGCAAAAAAATCTTGAATTTGCCCGTATCTAAGCACTTTACGGAAGCTGGACATAAAGAGAAGGACCTAAAATTTAGGCTGATTGATACCGTACCAATGCCTAGGAGGGGGGGCGATAGAATTGGATTACTTAAGACAAAGGAACTAGAATGGATACACAAGTTGCGTACTTTGAAACCGGAGGGACTTAATATAGATTTTAAATTACATACAGTCCTTTGAAGTAGATGTCTCATTCTGGAAATCTGTGTATTTTAGTCACTAGTTTGTGTGTTTTAACCACTATAATGCACTGTCACATTAATGTAAAAAAACAGTCTAGAAATGGTTTTGTGCAAACATGACTCATTTGCTGTTGTCTACCCTTTGTTTATAGGAATGAACCATGAGGAATGTGACGCTGGTATACTGGGCGCCTGCCAAAAAATTACCTGTTGAAGAAATTCACTAATTAAGAGCCACAAAAGCAGTTTGCACTAAATAGATTCACCCGTCTCACAAAAAGATTTTTTAGTATTATTATTATAAAAGTTTTTTTAAAAAAACACTACTTGCACTTTAAAAAAAAAAAAAAAAAAAAAAAATACTATTTGCACTTTGAGAAATATCATTTATATTTATCAAATAAATTAGCACAAATTAAATTGAATGCACTGTAAATGCACTTTGTAATATAATAAGCAATATTATGAGTAATTAATTAATAAATATATTTCAAATATTTTTCTCTACTTCTGCCTCATTGTCAAAGCTATATATCTTTAATGGAACAATACCAATGACAAAATTATAGTTGAATG
This sequence comes from Allobates femoralis, assembly GCA_033576535.1. Taxonomy (NCBI): domain Eukaryota; kingdom Metazoa; phylum Chordata; class Amphibia; order Anura; family Aromobatidae; genus Allobates; species Allobates femoralis. The sequence continues at coordinate 482,155,906 of JARQOC010000004.1, read as the reverse complement.
TGGGGAGTCCGTGGTTTCCCTGGGCAGGGGGTGCAAAGGGAGAAACCTCCTTAAGACATCGTACTGACAGGGGAGTGCTACAACCCAGTATTGGGATGCACTCTACACCTGGAACCTAATACATCAGATATGTCATAAAAGAAAAAGAAAAAATTTTTTTTTTGGGTGCATATAAGCGCAGGTGTGAAGTACATAAAGATTGGTTGGCAATTTGGTTCCTTTGTATAGGGAATCAGAGGCAAAGGTTTCTGGGAGAAAATGTCTCCAAAGAGTATATTGGAGAGTTATACACATACAGGGCACTGTCACTTTAAATATAGATTGAAACGTTATCTACTAAAAATAGTATGTGGATAACTTTTTTAAGAATAAAATACCAATAAGGTAGTTTGTATAACCTTTTTAAAGTATTTTTAGCAATTATTAGATAAAGTAAAAGAAGAAGCTGTATAATCGCGCATTGTAAACTGCTGTGGCCATACAGAGCATGCGCGAGTTAGAGAAAATGGCGTTGGAAGCGATTCCGGTCGCCTTCGGTAACTAGGGACGCGCATAGCTAGTACGCATGCGCAGTAGCATGTAAACAACGCCGTAATGGCGGCGCGTGGCGAGATAGCGGCCGCACATGGCGAGTGACATGCCGGGCCAGCAAGATATAATAATTACAGGTAATTAGGCGGGCACCTGGGTTACAAGTGATCACACTCATGAACCAACTGTAAGTAAGAAATCTAACACTCCATAGATGTAAACGCTAACTGGAGGAGCACAAATATGAACCGTTATGTATCATCTACTATGACTGTAAGTTGTATATGCACTGTAAAAGGATGTAAATGATAATTAAGCTGTTAATTGAATAATGTGAGATAACATAGGAGGATGTATAAAACCCTCAGCATTTGTATGTAGTGACTGCCAGAGGAAGGTCTGAGGACCGAAACGTCGCTATTCTAATGCCATAAGAAGCCATTAAAGGCTGTATTTTTCTAAAATCGTGTGCTGCAGCCTCATTTCTTTATTTATATGTCTGGAGTTAGTGGTTGGACACCACTCTGAAGGACTGCTAAGCACTGGGCGTACGCCAACCGAGAGACGCTGCTCAAACTTTTTTCTATTTATATATATATATATATATACAGTGCCTACAAGTAGTATTCAACCCCCTGCTGATTTAGGTGGTTTGATAAGATGCAAATAAGTTAGAGCCTTCAAACTGCAAACGAGAGTAGGATTTATTAACAGAAGCATAAATCTTACAAACCAAAAAGTTATGTTGCTCAGTTGAATTTTAATAAATTTTAAACATAAAAGTGTGGGTCAATTATTATTCAACCCCTAGGTTTAATATTTTATGGAATAACCCTTGTTTGCAATTACAGCTAATAATCGTCTTTTATAAGACCTGATCAGGCCGGCACAGGTCTCTGGAGTTATCTTGGCCCATTCCTCCATGCAGATCTTCTCCAAGTTATCTAGGTTCTTTGGGTGTCTCATGTGGACTTTAATCTTGAGCTCCTTCCACAAGTTTTCAATTGGGTTAAGGTCAGGAGACAGACTAGGCCACTCCATCACCTTGATTTTTTCCCTCTTGAACCAGGCCTTGGTTTTCTTGGCTGTGTGCTTTGGGTCGTTGTCTTGTTGGAAGATGAAATTACGACCCATCTTAAGATCCTTGATGGAGGAGCGGAGGTTCTTGGCCAAAATCTCCAGGTAGGCCGTGCTATCCATCTTCCCATGGATGCGGACCAGATGGCCAGGCCCCTTGGCTGAGAAACAGCCCCACAGCATGATGCTGCCACCACCATGCTTGACTGTAGGGATGGTATTCTTGGGGTCGTATGCAGTGCCATCCAGTCTCCAAACGTCACGTGTGTGGTTGGCACCAAAGATCTCGATCTTGGTCTCATTAGACCATAGAACCTTGAACCAGTCTGTCTCAGGGTCCTCCAAGTGATCATGAGCAAACTGTAGACGAGCCTTGACATGACGCTTTGAAAGTAAAGGTACCTTACGGGCTCGTCTGGAACGGAGACCATTGCGGTGGAGTACGTTACTTATGGAATTGACTGAAACCAATGTCCCCACTGCCATGAGATCTTCCCGGAGCTCCTTCCTTGTTGTCCTTGGGTTAGCCTTGACTCTTCGGACAAGCCTGTCCTCGGCATGGGAGGAAACTTTCAAAGGCTGTCCAGGCTGTGGAAGGCTAACAGTAGTTCCATAAGCCTTCCACTTCCGGATGATGCTCCCAACAGTGGAGACAGGTAGGCCCAACTCCTTGGAAAGGCTTTTGTACCCCTTGCCAGCCTTGTGACCCTCCACGATCTTGTCTCTGATGGCCTTGGAATGCTCCTTTGTCTTTCCCATGTTGACCATGTATGAGTGCTGTTCACAAGTTTGGGGAGGGTCTTAAATAGTCAGAAAAGGCTGCCAAAAGAGATAATTAATCCACACATATGAAGCTCATTGTTCTTTGTGCCTGAACTACTTCTTAATACTTTAGGGGGACCAAACAGAATGCTGGTGGTTTGAGGGGTTGAATAATAATTGACCCACACTTTTATGTTTAAAATTTATTAAAATTCAACTGAGCAACATAACTTTTTGGTTTGTAAGATTTATGCTTCTGTTAATAAATCCTACTCTCGTTTGCAGTTTGAAGGCTCTAACTTATTTGCATCTTATCAAACCACCTAAATCTGCAGGGGGTTGAATACTACTTGTAGGCACTGTATATATATATAATCCAAAAAAGGAAAAAGCAGCACAAGATAGATGTCAAGTGAACCTTTATTGCCAATGGCGTGGCGACGTTTCGGACCAGAGAGGTCCGAAACGTCGCCATGCCATTGGCAATAAAGGTTCACTTGACATCTATTTGGTGCTGCTTTTTCCTTTTTTGGATTGTTTACACGGACACTTGACTGGTGTTGAGAAAGCACTGCACAAGGCTGGTAAAATTTGGTGCTGCTTCGTTTTTTTCATATATATATAAAATATATATATAATACTAGATGGCGGCCCGATTCTAAAGAATCGGGTAGTCTAGAATCCATATATAGTTTATTTACTAATAGATACGGGAGTGCGGTGAAATGAATTGTGTGTATACAGGCAGCTCTGTGGGTAGCACAGTATATGGTGGCTCAGTGGTTAGCACTGCGCGCGGTGGCTCAGTGGTTAGCACTGCGCGCGGTGGCTCAGTGCTTAGCACTGCGCGCGTGGCTCAGTGCTTAGCACTGCGCGCGGTGGCTCAGTGCTTAGCACTGCGCGCGGTGGCTCAGTGCTTAGCACTGCGCGCAGTGGCTCAGTGCTTAGCACTGGGCGGTGGCTCAGTGCTTAGCACTGGGCGCGGTGGCTCAGTGCTTAGCACTGCGCGCGGTGGCTCAGTGCTTAGCACTGGGCGCGGTGGCTCAGTGCTTAGCACTGCGCGCGGTGGCTCAGTGCTTAGCACTGCGCGCGGTGGCTCAGTGCTTAGCACTGCGCGCGGTGGCTCAGTGCTTAGCACTGCGGGCGGTGGCTCAGTGCTTAGCACTGCGCGCGGTGGCTCAGTGGTTAGTAGTGAGTGCGGTGAGAGTGGTCAGGGCAGCGGCGTGGGCAGAGTGGTCAGCGCAGCGCCGTGGGCAGAGTGGTCAGCGCAGCGGGTCGTGCGGGTAGTTTGGCGAGACATCTTGGACGCTATATTGGATTCAGTAGTTTGGGGGCGGCGACATGTCGACTGAGGATCCAGTCAGCGGACGCAGGGTCGGTGGTAAGTATAGCGGAGTGTGTGTGTGTGTCTGTGTGTATGTGTGCACAAAGTTGAGGGAAGTGTGGACAAAGTGACGGAAGTGCCTACATACACACATATATACACATACTGTACATTGCATATGGAGGGGAGAGGAGAGCGGAGACTGGAGGGCAGAGGCCAGGGAGAGGAGAGCGGAGGCTGGAGGGCAGAGGCCAGGGAGAGGAGAGCAGAGCCTGGAGGGCAGAGGCCAGGGAGAGGAGAGCAGAGGCTGGAGGGCAGAGGCCAGGAGAGGAGAGCAGAGGCTGGAGGGCAGAGGGCAGGGAGAGGAGAGCAGAGGCTGGAGGGCAGAGGCCAGGAAGAGGAGAGCAGAGGCTGGAGGGCAGAGGCCATGGAGAGGAGAGCAGAGGCTGGAGGCCAGAGGCCAGGGAGAGGAGAGCAGAGGCTGGAGGGCAGAGGCCAGGGAGAGGAGAGCAGAGGCTGGAGGGCAGAGGCCAGGGAGAGGAGAGCAGAGGCTGGAGGGCAGAGGCCAGGGAGAGGAGAGCAGAGGCTGGAGGGCAGAGGACAGGGAGAGGAGAGCAGAGGATGGAGGGCAGAGGACATGGAGAGGAGAGCAGAGGCTGGAGGGCAGAGGAGAGGGGAGGCTGGAGGGCAGAGGACAGGGAGAGGACAGGGGAGGCTGGAGGGCAGAGGACAGGGGAGGCTGGAGGGCAGAGGCCAGGGAGAGGACAGGGGAGGCCTGAGGGCAGAGGACAGGGAGAGAGACAGGGGAGGCTGGAGGGCAGAGGACAGGGAGAAGACAGGGGAGGCTGGAGGGCAGAGGACAGGGAGAGGACAGGGGAGGCTGGAGGGCAGAGGACAGGGAGGGGACAGGGAGGCTGGAGGGCAGAGGACAGGGGAGGCTGGAGGGCAGAGGCCAGGAAGAGGACAGGGGAGGCTGGAGGGCAGAGGAGAGGGAGAGGACAGGGGAGGGTGGAGGGCAGAGGACAGGGGAGGCTGGAGGGCAGAGGCCAGGGAGAGGAGAGCAGAGGCTGGAGGGCAGAGGCCAGGGAGGAGAGCAGAGTGGCAGGCAAGGCCCGGAGAGGGCAGAGGCTGGAGGGAAGCAGGAGAGGAAGCAGAGGCTGGAGGGCAGAGGCCAGGGAGAGGAGAGCCAGAGGCTGGAGGGCAGAGGCCAGGGAGAGGAGAGCAGAGGCTGGAGGGCAGAGGCCAGGAGAGGAGAGCAGAGGCTGGAGGGCAGAGGCCAGGGAGAGGAAGCAGAGGCTGGGGGCAGAGGCCAGGGAGAGGAGAGCAGAGGCTGGAGGGCAGAGCCAGGGAGAGGAGAGCAGAGGCTGGAGGGCAGAGGCCAGGGAGAGGAGAGCAGAGGCTGGAGGGCAGAGGCCAGGAGAGGAGAGCAGAGGCTGGAGGGCAGAGGCCAGGGAGAGGAGAGCAGAGGCTGGAGGCAGAGGACAGGGAGAGGAGGCAGAAGGCTGGAGGGCAGAGGAGAGGGGAGGCTGGGAGGCAGAGGACAGGGAGAGGACAGGGGAGGCTGGAGGGCAGAGGACAGGGGAGGCTGGAGGGCAGAGGACAGGGAGAGGACAGGGGAGGCTGGAGGGCAGAGGACAGGGAGAGGACAGGGGAGGCTGGAGGGCAGAGGACAGGGGAGGCTGGAGGCAGAGCCAGGAGAGGACAGGGGAGGCTGGAGGGCAGAGGAAGGGAGAGGACAGGGAGGGGGGAGGGCAGAGGACAGGGGAGGCTGGAGGGCAGAGGCCAGGGAGAGGACAGGGGAGGCTGGAGGGCAGAGGACAGGGAGAGGACAGGGGAGGCTGGAGGGCAGAGGACAGGGGAGGCTGGAGGGCAGAAGCTAGCAGAGGACAGGGGAGGCTGGAGGCAGAGGCCAGGGGAGGCTGGCTGAGGGCAGAGGCCAGGGGAGGCTGGCTGGAGGGCAGAGGGCAGGGAGGCTGGCTGGAGGGCAGAGGCAGGGGAGGCTGGCTGGAGGGCAGAGGGCAGGGGAGGCTGGCTGGAGGGCAGAGGCCAGGGGAGGCTGGCTGGAGGGCAGAGGCCAGGGTAGGCTGGCTGGAGGGCAGAGGCCAGGGAGGCTGGCTGGAGGGCAGAGGCCAGGAGGCTGGCTGGAGGGCAAGGCCAGTGAGCTGGCTGAGGCAGAGGCGGCTGGAGCGGCTGGCTGGAGGGCAGAGCGGCAGGAGTGGCTGGCTGGAGGGCAGAGTCGGCTGGAGCGGCTGGCTGGAGAGCAGAGGGCTGGAGCGGCTGCTGAGGGCAGAGTCGGCTGGAGCGGCTGGCTGAGGCAGAGTCAGCTGGAGCGCGGCTGAGAGCAAGGGGCTGGAGCGGCTGGCTGGAGGCAAGGCGCTGAGGCTGGCTGGAGGGCAGAGGCGGCTGGAGCGGCTGGCTGGTGGGCAGAGTCGGCTGGAGCGGCTGGCTGGAGGGCTGAGTCGGCTGGAGCGGCTGGCTGGAGGGCAGAGTCGGCTGGAGCGGCTGGCTGGACCGCAGAGTCGGCTGGAGCGGCTGGCTGGAGGGCAGAGGCGGCTGGAGCGGCTGGCTGGAGGGCAGAGGCGGCTGGAGCGGCTGGCTGGAGGGCAGAAGCGGCTGGAGCGGGCGAGAGGAGGCGGGTGGGACATAGGGGAACGTTCGTGGCTGGAACGTTCCTCCGCTGGTGGCTGTAGCCGGGCGCAGTCCGGCTAGAGTGCACTGGTGACGTCACCAGCATAGGTCCGGAGGCCATCACGGAAATACGCTTCGGGTCTTCCGGAGGTGGCCTTCGGCTTTTATATTATAGATATATATATTGTGAGACAGTGCGAGGGATCATATGCGAGGGGCGCTATGTCTCCCCCAGAATGCGCACTGTCACATATTGAACCCGGTATAGGGTGTGAGAGGGAGGGACGGTCCGCTCCCTCCGCTCCGGGTCTTGCAAGGTCCCGGAAGGAGACACGGAGTTAAAAGCCTGGTTAGGAGGCAGGGCGGGGTTCCCTGTGGACAGCTTTTTGCCTAAGCTGCAGCAGCAGCAGAGATAGACTGAAGAGGTCAAGAGTTCCAGGGGGCCGTGTGCTATTCTGACACGGTCTAAACCCGGGAGGGCCGGGAGCTCAGGGCAACGTATAACGGAAAGCTCATACTCTGAAGGAACCGGGTTACTTTATGTGTGGATTGTATCCTGTGTACCCGACTGCGACCCGGATTCCGTCATCTTGTGCCATCGCTGTGTTTATCAGCAATAAAACCGGGTACTGTTTGAACTATTACCGGGCTCAACATTTTTCCTGACTTGCAATCCCGGCCCTGCCCCACAATATATATATGTATATATATATATAAGGCGGGCCTCACACGCTACAATATATGCAAACATATCGCTGGAAAGTGCCTAATTTGGCATCGCTCCTATGACGTCATTGCGTGTGACAGCATGAAACGACTAGCGATAAGTGGTCAGATTGTTAATCACAGATATGGGAACCGGACCATATTACACGATGTCGGGTCATTGGATGTGCTGCATCGATGTGTCTAAATGCCCGATATGGGTTAGAAGTTGTGAATTTAGCGATTCTGAAATCTAGCACGTAGGCGTGCCAGGTATTCATCTCTGTCTCGCCTCCCCTGTTGTGATTTGTGAACCCTCATGCATTCTGATTGGCTGGCGGTGTATGGCACCAAAAAAAAAAAGTTTAAACGTTAGCAGCTCAGTGCGTGCTGCCATGGAAGCATTGCTGTAGCGACGCTATGTGACCTCCGCCTATAAGGAGACTGGAAACGTCGCAGCAACAAATTTATATTTAAAATCTTCATTTACCGCATGTCCGGGACGCTGGTGCGTTAAATAAAAAGAAGCACTATGTTGATGGTCACCCTTTCTCAGCTCACTAGCGCACTCTGCGTGTGGGCTGTGCAATGTGACGTGCTGACAAACATGTGGGGCGACGCCATTTTGGAATTTGATTGTGCCTGCGCAACTTTCACAATGGCTGCTCGGAGGCACGCATCTCCCTGGGGTGAAGCAGAGGTGATGTTGCTCATCCAGGTCCTCGACAGCCAAAACTATTGGTGCAATGGTCCACATGAGCATCCTAGGCAGCATAAGCGGGCAGTGCTCTGTAAGGTATGTACTGTGTGCAACTCCTAATGTGTGCTCACTATCCCTACATAATGAAGGCCTCTTAGGTCAACAACTATAGTAATCCTGTGCTACATTGTGTATCCTCAACAGGTCCAGCGTCGTTTGGGGCGACGTCTGGGTGTAGAGCGAACATGTGCTCAGATCCGAAGGAAAATTACGGATATAAAATATAAAACTCTGCAAAGGATCGCCGCCATCCGTGCCAGCATCAGGAGGATTCGTGGTGAGTATGAATCTATCTGGAGAACCACATGGTTAAGGAAGATTCCCTCAACAACCCCTAAACTAAAATTGAAGCAAAGTTCAGTGGGTCACATAATGGCACAATAGGCATGTGCAAGGTGCCATGTCTGGACTCACTAACATGGGCATTTTGGCCCTCAGCAGGCAAAATACAACACTAACCATGCACACAAGCTCTACTGTGTGTTTGTGGACTTAACAACCACTATGTGCAGCATTGCTTACCCATCATCATTCCCATGCTGTACTTCAACGAACACACCAACATACCCAGGGCAATGGCCCATGATAATAGTTTTCAGCAAGCCTTATGTATTCCTGCCTCATCAACAACTATTGCCACACAAACACATGTCTAACATGAAGGGGACATGTGTGCCCTGTGTTCAGATCATAAGGCAGCTGTTGTGTAACTGTTAATGGCTATGTGAAACTTCCATATAGCTGATTATCTAAACACATTATGGATGCATGATTAGTGGGCCCTAAATACTTAGCCAATACCCAGCATATGTGTGACCTGTGTTGTTTTATTGATGGCAAACCTAATGTTTCCCTTCACTTCACACAGCAAATGACGACACACACCCAGTAGCCCAGCCAACAGATCATGTGCCACAAGAACGCAACCCTCCTTATCTGTTTCCTACTATCAGTGCAGAAGTGCCCCAACATGAATATGCTCCACTGTCACCAGAGGGCTCACCACAAGCACCAGGGTCGCCCCAGTCTGATGCCGGAACCATCCAATTAGAGGACCTGGATGAGGGGACACCACCTCCTGGACATTCACCGTCACCAGAGAGGCTAGAAAGCATAGGATCACCCCAGGGCGGTTTCTCCACAACATCTGGCAGCCCTAGAGCTCCACAATCACCAGTTGGTAGGTGCTGGCCCTAAAGGATGAGTGTACATTTTGTTGTAGGGGTCCACTGATAGTATGTTTTGGTAAGGATTCACTTTTGTCATTTTTCCTTGTTAGAGATTACACCTCCACATCACGGTTGGTCCATCAGCCACTCACCATCACCAGATCGTGTGAGCGTAGAGGACTTTCAATACCGTAAGTACAACTCGCCTTACCCAAGAAGTGGCAACAGTGCACTGACCATTGCTTCAACATGTGGCTTTTCTTTACACAGGACTACCTTTGTTGGTGTATCTTCATGCAAACAATGTGATGTTGGCACGTGAAGTTGCACGGCAGGGGGACGCAGATTGTTGGTGTCTCAACCACACTGGCACATGGACCATTAGGCTCACATCGACTAAGGGGGTGTTATGGGTTGGTCAGGGCATGTTTATTTGTGGTTGTTCTATTTTTATATTGGGTAACATGTTGACTTTTGTCAGTCCTTTTAAGTCATGATGACTGTTTGTTTGGGCAATAAAAGTTTGCCAACAAAATCTTGGTTTTTAATGAGCATTAAACTAGCATCAATACACCAACATCCTCTAAAACATTACCCTAAACACCATGCATGATGTGCACAAAGCAAACACACATCCATTGTCGATGCTCAGAATTTGGTTTTTAGAAATGGCTTAACACCATGGCCATAAATGTGTGTTCACTACGACGTAGCCATATAACTGCGGTGCAGTACACCCACAGTAAGTCCTTAAAAGGTGTTCAACAAATAGAATGATGAGAAGGCCACCCAAGAGCTGTTTCGGTTGTAACAGAAATTAGTGTTGGCTAGTGTTCAAAAACAAACATCTAACTATTAAGACCCTCAACATATAATGGTACTATGACCAACATCATCTTGCATAACTCCTCAAGGTACAACAATGATGCCATCATAAATACATTGAATGTTAGAATCATGGCCAACATGTGCACCTACTGCTTCATATACATTTTATTTGTTACCAAAAATCCCGTACATCCGTACATTACTACCACAAACAATTTGGGCCATATAGAAGGAAGTGAAGTAAAAAAACATTATTGAGATCGACAAAACACAAAGGGCACACTTTCAATGCCAGTTTTCACTACTGATGTGGTATTCAGCCTACCCGCATGTGCTTCATCCATCACTTGCAACATCAGACGTTCTGCACGATTCCTCTGGTCGGGGTCCAGCGATGGTAGCCTCTCTTGGACAAGGGTGGCAAAGGCACACAGTGGATCCTTATCTTGGTGTTCAAGCACCCTTTTAGCAAAGTGAGCATTTCGCAAGGTTTTGGCGGTGGTGTGTTCCTTCTGCGACCACCTAATCTCGATGGAGCCTAAGAGTGTGGTAACCCAGAGGTGGCACCCTCCTCCACTGTAGAAATATCAGATGTTGTGTCCTGTGTGTTATTAGGGGACCCAGTAGAGGTGCCTTCAAGCGGATCCTACATGTGGTAATTCATAACAGGTCAGGAAACGTAGACATTTCAGCTTAGTAAAGATTTTGCCAAGTGTTGTGAAAGGTTGCTGTATGTCACTACACCACACTGTAAGACATGCCATTACATCATGTCCTGACAGGGGCTTAATGTTTGGGACAATCGGCCAACACACACATGTTGTGTGAGAAATGTTTGATATATACTATATAACTTGGTCAAACAAGGCTAAAGACATTTTTGAGGCCATTATGTGGGTAATGTAGTGAACCAAAAGAACACACAAGGCTATTCAATGAGGACAATATGTGTCTTGTGTGTTAATTGTGCCTTAGGATTGGCATAGGTCACATACTTACATTGTGGTGGTCACCGGCCTCTTCAGCATTGGACTGTGGTGGTTGACTGAACATGTCACTATCTAAAATGGGTCTGGGTGTTTGTTGTTCCATTGTAAACATGAGCAGATCATAATACCAGAGTGTTGGTACATATAGGTCATCCGTCGACATCCCCGACCACCGTGAATTGTTCACCTTGTCAAACTCCTTTTTAAATACAGTCCTCAAAGATTGGATCTTGCGCCTGACAAACTCAACATCACAGTTGCGGCCAGGCAAATACAGACGGAGACAAGTTGCTCAAAAGCCACTTGTTTCATGGCCTTGTTGGTGTATGCTGCACGTCGCGTTTGTCATAAGCAGGGGTTGGACCTGTAAACGTCAATGAAAGCACGCACAAACTCATGATCCGTTGTAGGCATCTGAAAAAACAAACAGTACAATTCACTACCTCAGAGAGGGCCATGGAAAACTACATTCTCAGATCATGATGATGGCAAGTCAGCCAAAAAGAGCCCCGACCTGTTATGATGTGCCTAGGTACTTGAGCAGCATCGTTTACGGATAATTATGTGTCCCAGTCATGGGTGTGTGCTTGTGTGAAAGTGACAATCGGAATGTGTGTCATGACTCCACTAGATACAAGATTTACATGGGGACGCCTCATCTGATATTAACATACCTTGGCTTCAGAAGACACAGTGTCTTATAGGAGACTGCTGCAGCAGCTGTGTAGCCAAATCCACAAGTAGGTATGGAATCACACTAGACCAGGGAGAGCAAACAGGTTTGCACACACAATTTATCATAAATGAAGCGTTAGACATGTGATCATCACAGGTGTGTTGTGAAAATTCATCGCTGTAGCTGACTCACCGTGGCCGGGGACTCCGGTTTAGACAGGCAGTAGCTCCTTCCTCCTTGTCACGGGTGGGCCTCGCCTGCCGGTAGTGAGTGCAGATCAAAAGTTGAAGACGTCTGGTAGGAACAGATTAAAGGGGTTAATTTATTCGTGACGCCACCTATGAGTAGTTCGGTAAGTCCTACCGACGCTGCGGAACCTCCGGGGGATGGATAGCAGCAAGATGGAACGCTCCCCACAGGCTGAGCGGTGGTCCCCGGAGGCTGGAGCTGCTCAAGATGTTGTGCGGCAGCTGCGGTTACCTTGTGTGCGGACGGATGCAATCATAAGGAAGCACGGACACTGAAAGTCTCTGTAACGGGTCTTTACTGTAACCAGCAGGCAGTACATGGTATACAGTTAACGGGTAGCAGACCGGGCGGACTCAGCAGTGATAGGTGGCCCTCAGAGATCCGTAGTGTTCCTCCATTCTAGCTAAGTAGTTGCCATTGTCGCCCAGGAATACCAGGTCGGGTACGGGAGGCTGCTTCAATCCCTATCCAAGATGTACGTTATGGATGTTTTGGGGAGCCTTGGATCCCTCGGTGGGTACACCGCTGGTTAGACGACTGGAATTTGGCGGGTGGTGGGGTGCTCCTGTGAAGCTGCTCCTCCACGCTTCTGGTTCCCGTAGCAGAGGTGAACTGCTGCCAGCTTCGGTACCAGTGAACCGGCTTTGTCTAGACCCGACTCCTTCTCTTCTCCTACTCCTACTCCTAACACTGCCCTTGCACTCCGCCCACCAGGACCTTGGATTGGCCCTCTATGTTAAGTGATGCATGCAGGGTTTGGATCTCTAAGTTAACCCAATGACTGCTGGGTCGGAGAATATTGCTGCTGCATTTATGGCTGCAATACCCTCCTGTGACGCACTCGTTGCGGGGCGCCGCACTCCCCCTTGGTTAAATTCGCTTGTCCCCAAGCGTCATACTACCCACATTACAGAGGTTTTTATATTTTATAACAGGTAATACACTTTTATTAATGACAGGTCATTATTTTACGCAAAAGTAAGGCAAGTGAAATAAACAGGTTAACACATTGCGCGGACCCGGCGGGCGGTCGGCTGTCCTTAGATAAAAGTTCAGGCTGTTGCCGCCAAGTCGCGGTGTTATTTGCAAAACAGAAAGAAGTCTCTTAGCAAAAAGTTCAAACAACAAAGTCACTTATGGAGGGCAGGGTTCCGGACTCGTATAGCGAACCACCCGTCACAGCATACATATCGCTCATAGGTTACAATGTCCCCTCTATATAAGTCTCGGTTAGGATGCCCTCGCGGTAGGTGCGATTCCACATCACGGCGCCCCACAAACACTTCTGTACACACACCCTCCTCCCTTATGAATCCCCACCCGGTGGATAAGTTAAAGGTGCTCACCCGTCCGGTTTTACGTAACTCATCAGGCAATGGTGGTTGGCGGCGGGCTTCAGTGCGGGCCTGCATATTGGCGTGCAGCCGAGCGTGCCACTCCTCCCTTCGGATGCGACGTACCTCTTCGTCGGAGTGGTGCGGCGTGTGGATCAAGTCACTACGGCGTGATGGTTGTTGAATGGCTGGAGTCTGGTGGGCAGTCTGGAGTGAAACCTGGTTGAACGGAACCGGAGAAGATGTTGCTGCGGCACCCGACCAGCGTACCCGAGCAAATCGCCCGGCAGAAGGATCCTTGGTGTCTCCCCAGGCGAACCCGGTGTAGAGGTCCTCAGCTGGGCTGTAGGTCTCGTCGTCATCATCCTCGATCTCTCCCTCGATGACCACGTCGGGCTGCTCGGCTGACGGAGATGTTGTAATGGAATCCTCTGGGTCGATGGGTGGCTGTGCTGCAAAGTTCTCCTCAAGGTCGTCTTGCAGGGCTTCCAGGCTGCCTGCCTCTTCTTCTGTAGCAGCGGGAAGTGGTGTTTCAATCCTGGTCACCAGGTAGGCCTCTGTAATTGCAGAGGAAGCCTCCAGTTCAGGGGAGAAACAGGCGACAGTCTCGGTAGTGATGAAACTAGTCGCGGGTTCCGCAAGTGGAACCGGGTAAGTGTTCAGTTCTTCCTTGGAACGCGTTGCAAGCTCCGGCTCAAGCACGGTCGCTATTCCAGGCTTTGGAGCGGGATAAACGGTGGTCTCTACTGGAATTACACAGTCTATTGGTTCTGGAGACGAGGCTGGACAAATGGTCGGCGTGGGCGAGGCGGTGCTGAAACTTGAGATGTCGTCCGGCCCTGGAGTGGTTGCACCCGAGCGGCTCTGCTGAATCGCACAATGTAGTCTGCTGCCCAAGCTCGCACTCCAACTGCGGATTGTCCATTCTACGGTTTCTAGGAGCCGTTCCCGGAGGTCTTGTAGAGCTTCCTGCCAGAAGTCGGGGCTGCCGTTGATATTAAGGACGGGACCCAGACCCGGATGGCCTATTGCTGCTCTGGCCTCGGCTTCCACTTCTTGCATCAGGTCTCTCAGTCTTGAGCTGGCCATGTTTCTTGGAGGAACCACACCCGTCTCTACTCGGTAGCTGTACTGGTGAAGAGCTGGTGAAGAACGGTCTCTCACACTCCCATTTCCTTTGGGCTTTTGTAGTCCAATCGTGGGAAAAGTCTTTGGGGTCCGCCCCCATGGTTGATTCGAGCAATCAGGGCGGACAAAGAGTTTGGCGCCTTTGCCTTTAGCCCTCCCACAATGAGGGGCGGTGGCTCACTCCTGGGCTTGCATGTGGCGGATCCTTATGGCGGGAACGCCATCTTGGGCGCCATCTTGGCCCACGGTGAAAAGGCGGGAAAGTTCTTTTAGGGACGAACAAAGTCCAAATTGTAGACAATAAAGTCATTTTAAACACATAATACCCGTTAGGGAATGGGCCTGCTCGTATCCTGTTCATAACGCCATTTTCTGACTCACCGTGGCCGGGGACTCCGGTTTAGACAGGCTGTAGCTCCTTCCTCCTTGTCACGGGTGGGCCGCGCCTGCCGGTAGTGAGGCCTGGTTGAGTGCAGATCAAAAGTTGAAGACGTCTGGTAGGAACAGATTAAAGGGGTTAATTTATTCATGACGCCACCTATGAGTAGTTCGGTAAGTCCTACCGACGCTGCGGAACCTCCGGGGGATGGATAGCAGCAAGATGGAACGCTCCCCACAGGCTGAGTGGTGATCCCCGGAGGCTGGAGCTGCTCAAGATGTTGTGCGGCAGCTGCGGTTACCTTGTGTGCGGACGGATGCAATCATAAGGAAGCACGGACACTGAAAGTCTCTGTAACGGGTCTTTACTGTAACCAGCAGGCAGTACATGGTATACAGTTAACGGGTAGTAGACCGGGCAGACTCAGCAGTGATAGGTGGCCCTCAGAGATCCGTAGTGTTCCTCCATTCTAGCTAAGTAGTTGCCATTGTCGTCCAGGAATACCAGGTCGGGTACGGGGAGGCTGCTTCAATCCCTATCCAAGATGTACGTTATGGATGTTTTGGGGAGCCTTGGATCCCTCGGTGGGTACACCGCTGGTTAGACGACTGGAATTTGGCGGGTGGTGGGGTGCTCCTGTGAAACTGCTCCTCCACGCTTCTGGTTCGCGTAGCAGAGGTGAACTGCTGCCAGCTTCGGTACCAGTGAACCGGCTTTGAGTTGGGCACGGGGGTATTTTGGAACCCGTGGTTTGTGATGCCCGATCCCGGTTGTTGAGGCCTCAGGTGCTAACACCCGACCGGTGACGGACCAGGGTCTGCACGGGGTGCAGAGCCCCTGCTCCTGCTCCAAGTTCAAGTCTGTGTCTCTCTCTTGTCTAGACCCGACTCCTTCTCTTCTCCTACTCCTACTCCTAACACTGCCCTTGCACTCCGCCCACCAGGACCTTGGATTGGCCCTCTATGTTAAGTGATGCATGCAGGGTTTGGATCTCTAAGTTAACCCAATGACTGCTGGGTGGGAGAATATTGCTGCTGCATTTATGGCTGCAATACCCTCCTGTGACGCACTCTTTGCGGGGCGCCACATAGCCACGCCTGTTGGAGGACGCTGCTGCATCGTGGTTGGGTGTGGGGAGTATACAACGACGGGACGTCTGCACAGAGAAGTGATTGCTACAGAGTCGTCAAGAGTATGTATTGATGCCATACATGTGATACATTTGCGAGGTGGACACTGCTGCGTTGCGATATTATTCATAACCAGCTGTAGTACCCGGCTACGCCCGGGTTAATAAATAACTGCTGTTAGCTATAACAAAATATAATTTGAATATGTCATATTAATGACCTGTAGGAAAAAGGAAAATAGAAGCTGAGCTGTGATTGATTGCTATAGGCAGCCTAATAAATCTCCAGCCAACAGTAAACCCTCCCCCTGGCCGGGCAGTATATGTTACCTCACACATACACATAATAGACAGCTCATGTGACTGACATCTGCCTTAATTCCCTATATGGCACATGTGTTGCACATTGGCTGTTTTTAATCAGATGTTTATGTTTGGAAAATAAAGATAGCACACATATGAGGCGAGTTGTGTGAGGTGATTTGTGCACATCTGTGTCTGTCTGTGTGGTGTGTGTGTCCCTGGGGTGTGTATGTGTGTGTCCCTGTGGGATGGGGTCTGTGTGGTATGTGTCTGTTGTGTGTGTCTCTTTGTGGTGTGTGTGTGTGTCCCTGTGGGGTGAGTGCATGTTCCCCTATAGGGTGTGTATGTGTGTGTCCCTGTGGGGGAAGTCTGTGTGGTGTGTGTCTCTGTTGTGTGATCTCTTTGTGGTGTGTGTGGTTTCCCTGTGGGGTGAGTGCATGTGTCCCTATAGGGTGTGTATGTGTGTGTGCCCCTGTGTGGGGGTCTGTGGTGTGTGTGTGTATCTGTGTTGTGTGTGTCTCTTTGTGGTGTGTGTGTGTGTGTGTGTGTCCCTGTGGGGTGAGTGCATGTGTCCCTATAGGGTGTGTATGTGTGTGTCCCTGTGGGGGGGTGTCTGTGTGGGGTGTGTGTATCTGTGTTGTGTGTGTCCCTTTGTGGTGTGTGTGTCCCTGAGGGGTGAGTGCATGTGTCCCTATAGGGTGTGTATGTGTGTGTGTCCCTGTGGGGGGGTCTGTGTGGTGTGTGTGTGTCTCTTCGTGGTGTGTGTGTCCCTGTGGGGTGAGTGCATGTGTCCCTATAGGGTGGCTATGTGTGTGTGTTCCTGTGGGGGGGTCTGTGTGGTGTGTGTCTGTGTTATGTGTGTCTCTTTGTGGTGTGTGTGTCCCTGTGGGGTGAGTGCATGTGTCGCTATAGAGTGTGTGTGTGTCCCCTTGGGGGTGTGTGCGTGTCTCTGTGTTGTGTGTGTCTCTTTGTGGTGTGTGTTTGTTCGGGTGCGTGGTGAGTATCCAATGTTGGTGCTGCACTTTAGCGACTATACACTTGCTGTTACTCTTTGTGTGCGTGTGGTGTATATACATGTCCCTGTGAGTGGTGAATATCTCATGTTGGGGCCCCACCTTAGTGACAATATGCTGGTATGTGCTGTTAGTCTTTGGTGCTATCATTAAGCCCCTCTCATTCACAACTGTCAACTGGTAACTGTCACTTTTTCCCCATTATGTCGATAGGGGCAAAATTGTTTGGACAATTGGAATACGCGGGGTTAAAATTTCACCTCACAACATAGCCTATGACGCTCCCGGGGTCCAGATGTGTGACTGTGCAAAATTTTGTCTCTATAGCTGACAGCTGTCGATTTTCCTCCCATACGTTTCCTTTCCCTTTTTTCCCATTATGTAGATAGGGGCAAAATTGTTTGGTGAACTGGAACGCGCAGGGTTAAAATTTCGCCTCACAACATAGCCTATGACGCTCTCGGGGTCCAGACATGTGACTCTGCAAAATTTTGCGGCTGTAGCTGCGACGGTGTAGATGCCAATCCCGGATATACACACACACATACACACACACACACATACACACATACACACATTCAGCTTTATATATTAGATAGCTGTAGTACCCGGCTACGCCCGGGTTAATAAATAACTGCTGTTAGCTATAACAACATTGAATTTGAATATGTCATATTAATAACCTGTAGGAAAATAGAAGCTGAGCTGTGATTGATTGCTATAAGCAGCCTAATAAATCTCCAGCCAACAGTAATCCCTCCCCCTGGCCGGGCAGTATATGTTACCTCACACATACACATAATAGACGGCTCATGTGACTGACATCTGCCTTAATTTGCTGTTTTTAATCAGATGTTTATGTTTGGAAAATAAAGATAGCACACGTATGAGGCGATTTGTGTGATGTGATTTGTGCACATCTGTGTTTGTCTGTGTGGTGTGTGTGTCCCTATAGGGAGTGTATGTGTGTGTGTCCCTGTGGGGGGGTCTGTGTGGTGTGTGTGTGTATCTGTATTGTGTGTGTCTCTTTGTGGTGTGTGTGTCCCTGTGGGGTGTGTGCATGTGCCCCTATAGGGTGTGTATGTGTGTGTCCCTGTGTGGGGGGGTCTGTGTGGTGTGTGTCTCTGTTGTGTGTGTCTCTTTGTGGTGTGTGTGTCCCTGTGGGGTGAGTGCATGTGTCCCTATAGGGAGTGTATGTGTATGTGTCCCTGTGGGGGGGTCTGTGTGGTGTGTGTGTGTATCTGTGTTGTGTGTGTCTCTTTGTGGTGTGTGTGTGTCCCTGTGGGGTGAGTGCATGTGTCCCTATAGGGTGGCTATGTGTGTGTGTCCCTGTGGGGGGGGTCTCTGTGGTGTGTGTGTCTGTGTTATGTGTGTCTCTTTGTGGTGTGTGTGTGTCCCTGTGGGGTGAGTGCATGTGTCGCTATAGAGTGTGTGTGTGTCCCCTTGGGGGAGGTGTGTGTCTCTGTGTTGTGTGTGTCTCTTTGTGGTGTGTGTGTGTTTGTTCGGGTGCGTGGTGAGTATCCAATGTTGGTGCTGCACTTTAGCGACTATACACTTGCCGTTACTCTTTGTGTGCGTGTGGTGTGTATACATGTCCCCGTGCATGGTGAATATCTCATGTTGGGGCCCTATCTTAGTGAAAATTTTGTCTCTATAGCTGACAGCTGTCGATTTTCCTCCAACACTTTTCCATGCACTTTTCCACCATTATATAGATAGGGGCAAAATTGTTTGGTGAACTGGAACGCGCAGGGTTAAAATTTCGCCTCACAACATAGCCTATGACGCTCCCGGGGTCCAGACGTGTGACTGTGCAAATTTTTGTAGCTGTAGTTGCGACGGTGTAGATGCCAATCCCGGATATACACACATACACACACACATACACACATTCAGCTTTATATATTAGACTAGCTGTGAGCCCGATGCGATTGCATCGGGATTCTAGAATCTGTGTAGAGTTTACTCAGTATATTTCAAATATGTCTGCATAGCGGCCACCGATATTCTGATTGTTTGGCGCACTGAAGGCGGCGACCGATGAGAAGAGCGCCGCGCTGTATGGCGCCATACTTCAAATACATGGAATATTTTAAGTTTCACATTTACCATTGTAAATGAGGCGCTATTCTCATTGGTTGCTGTCTGTTGCGGGCAAGCAATGAGAATAGCGCCTCATTTTCATCAGTAAATGTGAAACTCAAAGTCGTCCATTATATGTCTAAGATGGTGGCCTGATTCTAAATAATAGGGAGTCTAGCATGCATATATACATTATTCATTCAAATTTGACAATAATGCACATAAGACATGATATGTATGTATGAACTACCAATGTTTGTATAGTATATGTCAATGTAGTACATGTCATGATTCTAAGGCAAGGCTTTTCGTACAGATACTGGCACCGATGTTTTGTACAGATTATTAACATTCATATATAAATTGAATATACATAATCTATGGTTTAGCCAGTACATGTTTCCCCACCAACCACGGGAAGGTAGCCTTACAGCTGGTGGGACCTAATTATTAATACTTAGACTCCTTTTAAATCAGATATTTTTCGGCTATTTGCAGAAGGTGTGGAATAACAAAATACAATTTCTGCACTTGGCACCAAAAGACCTACCTACAGATCACTGTCAGCAAGTAACATGTAATGTATATGGAACTTCCAGTTAGCTTGCAGTAAATACGGCAAGCACAGCTTCGACAGATTCACTAAATGCAACCACTAAAAATCAGAGCTAACTGCGATTTTGGTGGTTGAAACTGTCGAAACCACATGTGCCGCAAATGCCGCAAGTAAACCACAAATTCAATATAAATTTCATGCAACTTACAGTAAGAATGCTGTAGGTCACAATTAGGCAGCAAGTGGCAAAATTGCTTTTTTTCCCACTATAAATTCCACAAATAGCAGAAGAATTGAAATTTAAAATCAAAATGTCTATTCTTTCCCTATGTGTCTAAATATGTACCTATGTGTCTAAATATGTACCTATATGTATGTATGTACTTATATGTACAGAACACAGTTCGAGATAGGCGTCCCACCGGTCTCTTAGCTGTTCACAAAAACCTCACCCTTTGTAAAAATAAAATGAAATCTCTCAGCAGCTATACTACTGGAGCTTCAGGTTCTTATCACTAAATGCAAGCATTTAGATGATACACATCTATAATCTACAACAAAGTGTGTGTTTATATACATATACTATGAAATATAAAAATAATGTTTCTAAGCTTAAAAAACTAACGACTATATATATTAAATATTTTATATCTATTAACTAATTATAATGTCTTTATCTATAACTAAACAAATTTTTTTTTTTTATATATATATTCCGATACATAAATGGCTAAACAAATTTTTTTGTAATTTTTTTTTTATTCCTATACATCTATGGCTAAACTAATTTATTTTAATATTTGTGTCAGTGTTCCAGGTTTTCCGGCCTGCCGTTTGACCATTTTGCCCTCAGTCAGCATGGAGATCATTGTTTTATTTGCCCTTCTTCCTGTCTCGTTTACATAAAGACCTGGCTCAGGTGAGCATTCATTGCTTGAGTATACTGGTTCCTGGTTTGCTCCTGCTCAGCTGTTCTCCTTATTCCACTCACTTCTCTGGAGCTCTGTGAGATCCTGTTCACCTTACAGCTTCCTGCCTCGTGCTTCTGGTGCCGCTGCTTCTACCTTCAGGCTCGGACATTCAAGTGTGTAAGCAACTACTCGGTCTTACTCTATGTACTGTGTGCTTTTGGAACTTGTGTTACTTAATCTCCTTGGAACTTTGCTTGGACTTGTTACCCGGTCATCCGGGTGTGGGGACCTTTTGCAACGGACTATATCTTCCGGTCGTTCCAGTACCAGGACCCGTGCTACGGACTGCATGCATCCGGTTTTGCTTGCTTTGGACTATTGGTTTTTTGGACTGTTTCCTTAAAGGACTGTGCTCAACGATACATATATATATTGGGGTCGTGTTATGTTATGTGCTTTGGCTGTGTACTGCATTCACATTGTTTTGCTGTGTATATATAAATACCTTGCACCTAAGAACCCGTCTCTGCTCTTCATTGCCCTTAAGCGATCAGACTCCTCAAACCCTATACAATAGTATTACATTTGTGTTAAATTAGAAAGTAACTATATATCTAAATCTAATATGCATCTAAAGAATTAAAATTAAAATATTTTTATACACTATATTTTTAGTGAAAACTAAAACTAACGACTATATATCTTAAATTATTATTTTATATATAATAACTAATTATAATGACTTTATCTATAACTAAGGTAATTTTGTTGGCATTTTTTTTTCTATTCCTATACATCTATGGTTAAACTAATTTTTTTATAATTTTTTTTGTTTTTCTATTACTATACATCTATGGCTAAACTAATGTATTCAAATATTTGTCTTTAATTAGAAAGTACATATGTATCTAAATGTAATATGTATCTAAATAATTTAAAGTAAAATATTTTTATAGACTATATTTGTAGTGAAAACGAACACTAACGACTATATTTCTTAAATAACTATTTTATATCTAATAACGAATTATAATGTCTTTATCTATAACTAAACTGTTTTTTTTGGTATGTTTGTTTCTTTCTATTCCTATACATCTATGGCTAAACTAATTTTTTTTTTTTTTATTCCTATACATGTATGACTAAACTAATTTATTGTAATATTTTTGTTTAATTAGAAAGTAACTATGTATCTAAATCTAATATGTATCTAAAGAATTTAAAATAAAAAATTATTGTAGAGAATATTTGTCGTAAAGAGTTCTTCACTATTGGACAGCAATTTTTTTAGTAAAGACTTTTTCAGAATTAGGCAGCAATTTGTCTTGAATGGGTGTATCCAACACTTTCA
The DNA here is from genome assembly GCA_033576535.1 of Allobates femoralis. Lineage (NCBI taxonomy): Eukaryota > Metazoa > Chordata > Amphibia > Anura > Aromobatidae > Allobates > Allobates femoralis. Next base: position 482,134,022 of record JARQOC010000004.1, on the reverse strand, counting down.
CCTTAACATTGCATCGTCTTTTCACTTGTGAAAAAGCGACATATAACTGTCCATGTCCAAAAACGGGTTCTGGCAAAAAAATCCATACTTTCTCCAGTGTTTGACCTTGGGATTTGTTGATGGTCATGGCAAAAGCAGGCTTCACGGGAAATTGTCGACGTCTTAACTTGAAAGGTAAGCCAGTCTCTGATGGAGATAAATCAATCCTTGGAATAAACACCACATTTCCTTCGGCAGACCCAGTAATGACTTTTGCTTGAATCATATTGTCAAACAAAGCGATGACAATCAAGCGAGTCCCATTGCAAAGACCTTTTCTGCTGTTAAAGTTGCGCAAAAGCATGACAATGGTACCGATTTTTAATTTGAGGCGATGAGAAGGCATTCCCGTTGGTGTGAGTGAATTTAAAAATTCCACTGGATATTGGTCTGGATCTTCTGTCTCATCAGGATCAATGGAATCATCACTAATGTATTCAGTGTATTCACCAGCAATGCAATCCATAACCTTAGAGTTCACCATATCCACATGGTCATTTTTAGGACAAAGAATGGCATGTGATGCAGCAATCTGAATGCTTTCATTGTTATGTACATCAATGAGAATGTTTTCACCAAATATAGCAAGTATGAGTGAGCCAGTGCAGATCATGTCTTGTGGGATTTCAATGATATCATCTCCAAGGTTGAAATCATTGGACAATTCACCATTTCCCAGTTGAAGTAACCAACTGCTATAATCAGGATCAATGGAACGCATGTTGTTGAAGAGTGGCAATTGAGTGAAAAGCTGCCATTGTCGTGAGTATTTAATACAACTCTCTATAATGTCAGTTCTTGTACCATGTGGGCTGATAGGCAGACACTGTCGAAAGTCTCCTCCCAGAACAATGACTTTCCCTCCAAAAGGTGTTGTATTTTTCTTGGAGATATCTGTTGTCATGACATCCCGTAAAAGTTGATCTATCACATGCAATGCATATTTAGATAACAGAGTGGACTCGTCAATAATGAAAAGTTTGGTACTTTTCAAATGTTGTGCAGCATCTGTATCATTTTTAATTCTGGAAACGGATGTTTCATTAATTGGAATTGGTATTCCGTAAAGTGAATGGATGGTTCTTCCTCCTTGCAGTAAGTTAGCTGCAATCCCTGTACTGGCTGCAGGTGAAACAATTTCGCCTTCTCCTCTTAGTTCATGAATTAATAAATCATACAGATATGTTTTCCCACTGCCACCTGGACCGTCGATGAAAAAGCACTTAGGTTGTAGACTTCTATCATGTAAAGCTTGATTGATAGCATCATAGGCCAAAAGTTGTTGGTCATTTAAAGTAGTTTTCATTTCCCGAGCTCTTCTTAACTCATCATCCTTGTTGTATTGTGGGGCCATGTGTGGCTTTCTTTTTGGTCGTGGTAGATTAAAATCAGTAAAAGTTTTGGCATGAAATTTTAGAACATTTTGGACATCTGTCATTGCATATCCTTCATAATCCTCACACTCCTCAGTGTTGGAGTGGTATGCATGGCAGTAGTCTTGGATAAAGTCTTGTTTAAATTCTTGCCACAACTCCAATGGATGAGCTGGAGGACCAAAAATACATATATATGCAAACATATCACGAAGCTGTGCAGGCATGTTGAGAACACAGGCATCCAATAAAGTATTTCTCCAAACAGTGTCATCGAAGAGCAATCCAAGGGCTAATGCCGCCTCTTTAAAAGTTGGGTATGTGACTTCATTAACAGTCTTAATGTTGTCAAAACTTGTTGCTCCTTTGACATGCAGTAACAACAACCTTAAATAGTACCGTTCTTGTTCTTTCATACTGACAGTATACATTCTTCCAATCACTGAAGAACCTCCTCGCTTTCTAATTTTCCATGCACCTTGTTTCCAAACATAGTGCTCTGGAATTTGGCGGTAGAAGTAATCCTGAGCATGTGGGTCATTCTCATTCAGCTCAAAGTAGGCCATAAGAGTGTATTTTCTGTGCATTGTGTAACTGATGTTTTCAACAGAGTCAACCTCATGAAAATAAAGTGGTTGAGAATGTGGGAGATGTACGGCAAGACGAATAATGGAGTGGGATTGTCTATGCATAGGGTAAGCAAAGATTCGCCAAGCTGCCTCCGGTGCACTCACGTATCTTGAATCCATGAATTGATGTGTTTTATCATGGTGGATATTAGTTTGGCAAATTTCAAGATTGGCTTTATCATGTCCTTTGTAGACATATTTGAATAGGTATTTAACACTTTGAATGGAAGCACATACCTCAACATTAATATGACACTTGTATTTTAATAGTAGGAAAGGGTTATAGGGAACAACCCAAGAATTATCAATCATCTTAGAATGGTGTTCAAAGGATGATCCTTTCTTTCTTTGATAAGTAGGGTACGCATCCTCAGCTAAGACTGTTTTTGTTTGGAAATCTTTAGGAAAACCTTTCTTACACTTTCCAAGATCCATACATGGAGAATTGGGGTTGTGTTGTCCACAGGGTCCATGAATCATGTGTTGCATCACAATTTCATGGAGCACAGGGTAATCTTCTGGATCAGGGATTTCAGCTCAAACTATATTATCCACTTCAACCTCAGTTCTTAGTTTGGATTTGCTATCCAGAATAATCAAAATGTGAGCGTGTGGTAGGCCACGCTTTTGGAATTCAATAACATGAACCATTGCACAAACTTTGCCAAATAATCCACTATTAATGTCTTTTAATAGGGCTTCCAATTTAATTCTGAAGACACGGGCGACTAAATCAGGTCTATGTTCCACACGCTGCCATGCCTCTAAATTGATTTTAATCTCCCTCCATTTAGGATTACAGGTCATGGTTACAAAAAGATCTGCTCGTCCAAATTTAGTGACAATAGGCATGGCATCCTGATAGCGTTGCTGCATGTTTCTTGGACTGCCTTCAAAGGAAGATGGTAAAATCACCGTCTTGCCAATGGGAATACCTTTCTGAATACATTTTTTCTGGAGATGTTCCTGAAGTACGCAATAATCCTCCACTTTTAAATCCTTTTGGTGTTGACGGATAAAATTTAAGCGATTTGCCTCAATTTTCACATACGCATCCACTAAGTACTGCTGCGTTAGTTTGCCAGCATTCAGGACAGGATTGAACCGATTCCGTACAGACAACAAATAGCAATAATACTGGAGCTGTGTAACCCTGCGTTGAATTTGGCCTTGATGCTTGAGTCCCTCATGCCAGCCTTGTTCTCCATGAGGGAAAAATAAGGGATACAGTAATGCATCTAAATTGCTGTGTAGAATACTGACTTGCTGTGTTTTTGGGGCCAAGGGGTTATTTGGATCAGGTTTCAAATGAATTAAAATGTCTCTATTGAATGGTGGCTCTCCATCAGCATGTTCAAAGACCACAGCAACTTCATTGACAGTAGGATTGTTATAGCATCTAGGGTCTTGGTCTCTGTCTTGTTTAATGGCCATGATAATATTTGGCATAACAGTGCCATGTTCTACTGCCTTCTGTTGTTCTTCTAATTCAACGTCACGTAGCATTTTGTAGGCCGAAACAAAGGGATTAATATTATCCAATTGAAGAGCAATGATACTCATTAAAGTAGGATGACATTTAACATTTTCTGGAGAGTGTAGCCGTTGTTCTGTAGCGCTTGCAGTATCTAAAATGTACAGTTGTGCATATGCTGGAGGTTGATCTTGAGCAGGATGGAGTGTTCCTGTGCGATGATAAATTTGCCCATGAATTCGGAAACAGTAAGGGCCGTGTCCAGGTGGCGGAGAAACGTGGCACCCATGGAAGCAAAAGCAAAAGAACTATTAATGCTCCTGATATTCTCCATCAAATTTTTACTGTACTCACTCTCTCCTTTCAGCAGGCGTTGGAAGACCTCCGGGTATTGAGGTAATGGTACCTTTACTTTTCCCTTGTGGCAACAAAGAGTAAACTGTTTATCTGATGGGCGTTCATCAGTAAAATGCAGAGCCTCACAATGTTCACATATTAACTTCATGGGACCACAGGTATGTTCTAGAATAGCATGATCCTGATCAGTAAATCCCATTGGATGTAGGAAAGGTGTAGATAACAAATGTAACTGTTTATTGTGTAATCCTACATAGATGAGACGTGGAAGGGACGTAGAATCAAAACATTCAAGAAAAAAGTTGAATATAAATTGCGTTGTGGCTCTTGCAATGTTGAAGTGGAAGAACGTGTGCGTACGTCACGACGTGATGCAGCCAAATGGGTCAAGCGGAGTTGTTTAGACGTAGGAGACAGTGTATCTTGACGCATCTGTCTTGTCCTTTTTTTGCGGATAATGTTAGACTGTTTGCTGTATGGCGTCTCCTCAGCAGAGTGTTTTCGTTTACATGTAGCCTTGCGATGTGGTAAAGGCTGTTCAGTTGTAGTTAACACAGTAAAAGAAGAGGTGGCAGCAGTATGAGGATCAGACAAAGAGGAGGCAGCAGTATGAGGATCAGAGGAAGAGGTGTCAGCAGTATGAGGGTCAGACGAAAAGGTGGCAGGAGTATGAGGATCAGACGGATCTCCTGTAAGCATTAACTTTTGTTGTTGGCGTCTTTGACGCGCAGCCATTGATTTTTTGCCTAATCGTTCCGTCCTTCCTTCCAAAGACTCTTTTGAAAGGCGTGTCTTCAAAGCAGCCTTTTCCTTGTCCAAGCGAAGTCATCTTTCTTTTGAACTCTCTTCTGCACGCTTCTTGCGCATACGCACTGCCTCCTTGTCAAGCTTTGCTTTTGTTTTTCCCATGGAGGTCATAGGAGGTGGTAAAGGCTGTTCACTTTGTAAAATGTCAGTAGAGGAAGAGGCAGGAGTACTATCTTTGTCAGATGTTTCTTCAGTGACTGGAAGTATTTTCTGTTTGCGTCTGCGACACTCAGCCATGGCTCTTTTTGCCATTCGTTGGCTTCTTTCTTGGGAAGACAGTTCAGAAATAAGTTTTTTTCGAAGCATCCTTCGCAGCATCCAACCGAAAACGTCTCAGTGGAGAAGAGAGTTTGGCAATGTGTAACCCTTTAGCAGCCTTAGCACGATCTAAGCGAAGACGTCTCTGTTCCAAAGTCACCCCTGCAATGCGTTTCGCAAGAGCAGCCTTAACACGATCTAAGCGAATACGTCTCTGTTCTGAAGTCTCCTCAGAAGTGCGTTTCGCCTTAGCAGCCTTATCACTATCTAAGCGAAGACGTCTCTCTTCCGAAGTCTCCTCAGCAGTGCGTTTCGCCTTAGCAGCCTTACGAAGATCTAAGCGAAGACGTCTCTCTTCCGAAGTCTCCTCTGCAATGCGTTTGACCTGAGCAGCCTTAACACGATCTAAGCGAAGACGTCTCTGTTCTGAAGTCTCCTCAGAAGTGCGTTTCGCCTTAGCAGCCTTATCACTATCTAAGCGAAGACGTCTCTCTTCCGAAGTCTCCTCAGCAGTGCATTCCGCCTTAGCAGCCTTATCACTATCTAAGGGAAGACGTGTCTCTTCCGAAGTTTCCTCAGCAGTGCATGTTGCCTTAGCAACCTTCTGACGATCTAACAGAAGACGTGTCTCTTCTGAAGTCTCCTCTGCACGCTTTTTAGGCGTAGATGCAGCCTCCTTGGCAACAGCGATTTTTTTTTTGTTGGAGAGCTCATCTTCGTAAGAATACGCAGTGAATCCAATCAAACATGAGCTAGTGTGTGTTAGTTAAGGAAACAATCAATACTAACTATTTATAAATAGGCAAAAACAATAAAAGTAAAGTGTGTATTTCAATAACCTGTGAAAAGCAAATCATGGACGTCTGTAGAGTACGAAATAAATATTTAATGATGTTTACTGTATGTAGTTGTGAATGCAAATCAGTGTGTTAAAAGTCCTTAAAAAGAGACTTGAAGGCAAGACAAATGGATGTAAGGGCCCTTTCAGACGCGCGTTGTAAATGCAGAGCTCCAACATTTTAAAAAAAGCGATTAAACTACCGATATGATGGCAAGTTCCGCATAACCGCCAGCAGGGGTGGAGTTGCAGAAGTTGGGGCAAAATGGCAGAGGTAGCGTTCAGTTTTACCTTGAATTTATGGTTTTGTGATTATTGCAAAAAAAGTTGTTTTTAATTTTCTCTCTGCAGTTGGGGAAATAGCGGCATTAACGGCGAACGTAAAATGGCGTAATGTGATCAAGCAGGGTGAAAAAAGAAATAAGGCAACATCCGCAGTACATGGTGAAACAGGCAGGCCAATGTAAAAATGAACATTAATCCGGCGATGTAGCGGGACCTTAAGCAACTGCACCCCTGGTGGCGGAGTTGGTGAACGTGCATAAAGAATCAGAATATTACCACATTATAGAATTATGTAAATCTACATGTACAACGCGGATATGAAAGGGGCCCCAGTGGGTCATATAGTGCAAAATGCCATGCAACCAATATATTTTCTATGTAAAAGTAGTTAATGTCCCACTGGCACGACAATAAGACAGTGGTAAGGTAGCATTACATCCAAACTGTTAAATATAAGACAGGTAGTAGTCCTACAGACTAATTAGTATGAAATATAAGCAAAATAGCATATAATGGGTTAATGTACTCATAAGAGTCTAATGACACACTGCAAGTAGAAATAAAATAAAGAACAGTCTGTAAGGGGTTAATGTACCACTGGCACGCGTACAAAATACGGCACGATCAATAAAATGAAAAATAGTATTAAAAAAGGTAGTATTCAAATGCCAGTAGTAGAGCACATAGTGACATAGGCAGTGGATAGCCAAGAGAATAGAAGGGGTTAATATACTACTTACATTCTATAAAACAGTGTGGATGAGAAAATAAATAAGAAATGGTATAGAAGAGGTTAATTTTCAAATGTCATGAGAACAGCACATAGTGACACAGTTAGTGAATAGCAAACAGAATGGAAAGGGTTAATGTAGCATTTTGAACCCTATAAAACAGTGTGACACAAAAGGAAATGGCATAGAAAAGGTTAATGTAGAAAGTGGCCTTAGTACAGCACATAGTGAGAAAGCAACAGGAGTACAAATAGAATAGATGGGGTTAAAAAGGTTATTAAAAAACAGAACAATATGTTGAAATGTAGCTCATATCAAATTGGTATAAAGAAGGAGTTAATAAAAGCATAGGCATTAGGAATATATACTCTGATGTGATATTGTACTGTGAAAACAGCTTTTTAGGTTTTAAGTACAGCAAAAATTCAAATTTCGCGCTTTAAAATGACGGACGCGTAATGTTCATTCATAAAATAGCGGCAGACGCCAGCCGCTGTGTGATTGGGCAGCGGAAACTTCAAAAACATGGCGGCGTGAATCCGATTGGTTGGCGCTCAGCGGGGAGACCGGCGTCTTGGATGCCCAGCGCCTGGTTCTGTTTTCGGCCAGAGCGCACGGCTCAGGTCGGTCGTAGCATGGAAGTATGTAGCTCCGCCCCGCTTTGCTATGATTGGTCTGGCGGCAACTTGAGAAGATGGCGCTGAGCATCCGATTGGTCGGCGCTCAGCGGGGAAAGCCGCGCTTTCCCTGCCGAGCGCCTGGTTCTATTTTCGGCCATATTGGTCGGCGGCATCGCGGTCGCCGCTTTTAGCGCGGAACGCCGCGCTTGGAGCGCCGAACTTGGCCCCGAATTCTGGAAGTGTGTGCGAGTGTGTGGCTCAGATTTCCCTGGTGAGCGCCGGCACACACTCCCACAAATTGGCGCCGAGTTCGGCGCTCCAAGCGCGGCGCTCCACGGTAAAAGCGGCGACCCCGATGCCGCCGACCAATATGGCCGAAAACAGAGCCAGGCGCTCGGCAGGGAAAGCGCGGCTTTCCCCGCGGAGCGCCAACCAATCGGAATAAAACCGCGATCAACCGCGACCAATCACAATCGCGCCTCATTCTTCCATGTATCCCTATGGGAAGACGCCCTCCAATCACAATCAAGGCGCCATGTTTGAAAATACACCGCGACCAATCACATTGGCGCCTCATTCCTCCATCTTTCGGAATGGCAAACAATCAGTAAATAAAAAATAAAAAAATAACATAATAATAAATAAATGCACATAAAAAAAAATTAAAATAAAAATGTATAAAAATAAAATATTTATAACATGGAAAAAAAAAAAAAAAAAAAAAAACTAATCCAAAAATAAAACTTCAATTCAAAATAAGACCTTACTATATTTTGAAAAAAAAAAAAAAAATATATATATAAAATTAAAATCAGAATAACATTAACTAATGAAAATAACATAAAACTAATGAAATGCGCAAAAAATCGAAGGCCGATGGCGCGAAGCACTATGGCCGAAAATGGAACCAGGGCCTCGGCAGGGAAAGCACGGGTTTCCCCGCTGACCGCCGACCAATCGGAATCAGAGCGCCATCTACCGTGACCAATCACAATCGCGGCGCCATTTTTGAAAATACAGAGCGACCAATCACAATCGCGCCTCATTTCTCAATGCATCTCTATGGGAAGAGACGCTGAGAATTCGATTGGTCGGCGGTCAGCGGAAAGAGCAGAAACTTGTATGGGCGGCGCCTGAATGAGTGTTCGGCCACAGCGGGCTGATGCAACGCGGAGGCCGCTAGAAGCGCCGAAGTTTGCGCTTGTAGCGCAGAAGTCGGCGCTTGTAGCGGCTAAGTGTCCGAACAGTGGCGCAGGCTCCATGCAGCGCCGATTGGCGCTGCATGGCGCAACATAGTAAAAGTGGTGAAAAAAAAAGATTGCAAAAGAGGTGAAAATAAAAGTTAGCATCAGGAATATAGCCTCTGATGTGAAAAGGTATCTTTCAAAAAGGATATCTTAGCTGATAAATCGCAGAAGCCGATCCGGCGCTTGCTTCCCGACGGGCCTCACGAAGGATGGGTATCTTGCTGAAATATAGTCCAACAGATGGTCCAGCGGTAGCTTCTCGTTCTCCCTCAAAGACACTCACGAAGGATGGATATCTCGGCAGAAATAGAGTCCAACAGATGGTCCAGCGTTAGGTTCTCGTTCTCCCATAAAGAGGATACAAAGAGGCGGAAGATTCAAATTTAGCGCTATAAATAAGCGGGCTTATCTCATTGGTAGGCGGCAACCTCAGAAAGATGGCGCCATGAATGTGATTGGTCGCTGTGTATGTTCAAAAATGGCGCCGTGATTGCGATTGGAGGGCGCCTTTCCATAGGGATACATGGAGGAATGAGGCGCTCTTCTGATTGGTCGCCGTCAGCACAGAGCGACCAATCAGAAGAGCGCCTCACTCCCCATACAGATACATAGCGCTATGTTGGCGATTTTATGGCCGGGCCGCTGGTTCTATTTTCGGCCACGGGGCTCGGCTCTGATCCGTCTCGCGCCTTAGCAATGGCTCGCAATCATTGCGAGTCGTTGCCGATGCGCCAGGAATCGCGGCGAAGCGTTCATTGCGAGTCTCCGCCCCCGTGGAACGACCGACCACAGCCGAGCCCCGTGGCCGAAAATAGAACCAGGGGCCCGGCCTGAAATTTGGCGAGACACCGCTAATGTATCTCTATGGAAAGTGAGGCGCTATTCTGATTGGTCGCTGTGTGCTTCCGCCGACCAATCAGAAAAGCGCCTCACTTGCCATAGACATAGAATAGAGGACTTAGACTTTCAAATTTACCGCTAAAAGTGAGGCGGTTTTCTGATTGGTCGGCGGCAACACACAGCGACCAATCAGAAAAGCGCCTCACTTCCCATAGAGATAGAATGGTCAAAAAATCATCCATTCAATCTCTATGCGAAGTGAGGCGCTTTTCTGATTGGTCGCTGTGTGCTAACGCGGACCAATCAGAATAGCGCCTCACTTGCCATAGACATATAACGGACGACGTAAATTTTCAAATGTACGGCTAAAACTGAGGAGCTTTTCTGATTGGTCGGCGGCAGGACACAGCGACCAATCAGAAAAGCGCCTCACTTCCCATAGAGATAGAATGGTCAAAAAATCATCCATTCAATCTCTATGCGAAGTGAGGCGCTTTTCTGATTGGTCGCTGTGTGCTAACGCGGACCAATCAGAATAGCGCCTCACTTGCCATAGACATATAACGGACGACGTTGATTTTCAAAATTACCGCTTAAACTGAGGCGCTCTTCTGATTGGTCGACGGCAGCACACAGCGACCAATCAGAAAAGTGCCTCACTTTCCATAGAATATAGTAACAATTACCACGGTCTAGTGGGTGCTCTGAAATAGATCAGGATCCCGGACTAGGAGGAGGACCGTTAGCACATAACACCCGGACTAGGAGGAGGACCGTTAGCACATAACACCCGGACTAGGAGGAGGACCGTTAGTACATAACACCCGGACTAGGAGGAGGACCGTTAAATTGCTAGGCTGTTACCATAGTTGTGCATGGATTGCGCAACTAGCATAGGTTAGTAAATCGACTTATACTTCTGTAAACTAATTGTGGATACTGCACCATTGCGCCCCCTATTTTCTCTTTGTTTTCACTTTCCATAGAGATACATTAGCGGTGTATCGGTATATTTCAGGCCGGGACCCTGGTTATATTTTCGGCCACGGGGCTGGGCTATGTTCGGTCGTTGGACCGATACATAGATAAATGGATAGATCGATAGATAGATAGATAGATAGATAGATAGATAGATAGATTAAAAAATAGATAGAAAAATAGAAACATAGAGAAATAGATATAGAGATAGATAAGTAAATAAAGAGAGATAGATAGATACATATAGAGAGATAGATAGGTGAGTAGTTGCAGACGCGGTAAATCCGACACATCGGTCCCTTTCGATTTTCCTGGACCGGCAAGAGCCGAGCCCAGTGGCCGAAAATCGAACCAGGGGCCCGGGCAGAAATTGGGCGATACACCGCTAATGTATCTCTATGGAAAGTGAGGCGGTATTCTGATTGGTCGCTGTGTGCTGCCGCCGACCAATCAGAGTCGCGCCTCACTTTTAGCGGTAAATTTGAAAGTGTAAATCTCCCATTATATGTGTATATATGTGTATGTGAAGTGAGGCGGAATTGTGATTGGTCGGCGGCAGCAAACAGCGACCAATCAGAATAGCGCCTCACTTCCCATAGAGATAGAATGGACGAAAAATCGTCCATTGTATCTCTATGGAAAGTGAGGCACTTTTCTGATTGGTCGGCCGGCAGCACACAGCGACCAATCAGAATAGCGCCTCACTTCCATAGAGATAGAATGGACGAAAAATCGTCCATTCTTTTCATGGGAGTGAGCCCTTTTCTATTGGTCGGCCGGCGCTCACGGACCTCAGTAGCGCCTCACTTTCCTAGGAAGATACTTAGTGGTCGGTTCGCAAATTTCAAGGAGGCCGGTTCACTTTCGGCCTACGGGCTCGGTGTGCGTCGGTCGTCATAGGGGGTGAAGGATGGAGCGGACGAGGGTCAGTGAGAAGAAGTGATCGACGCGACGGGGGCTTAGGGGGTGAGCGGGGAGGGCAGGTAGGGGGGGAAGCGGAGGGGCGACAGCGGCGGGGTTTAGGGGTAGCGGCGGGGGCTTAGGGGATGACGGCGGTGGCTTAGGGGGTGATAGCGGCGGGGGCGACAGCGGCGGGGTTTAGGGGGTAGCGTCGGGGGGTTAGTGGGTGACAGCGTCGGGGGTTTAGGGGGTAGCGGGGGCTTAGGGGGTGATAGCGGAGGGGGCGACAGCGGCGAGGGTTAGGTAGGGGGGGTAGGGTGCAGCGGGGGGTTTAGGCGGTAGCGTGGGTTTAGGGGGTAGCGGCGGAGGCTTAGGGGTGATGGGGGGGCTTAGGGGGTGAAAGCGGTGGGGGCTTAGGGGGTGATAGCGGCAGGGGGACAGCGGCGGGGGTTTAGGGGGTAGCGTCGGGGGGTTAGTGGGTGACAGCGGCGGGGGTTTAGGGGGTAGCGGGGGCTTAAGGGGTGATAGCGGAGGGGGCGACAGCAGGCGGGGGTTTAGGGGGTAGCGGGGGTTTAGGGGGTAGCGGCGGAGGCTTAGGGGGTGACGGCGGGGGCTTAGGGGGTGAGAGCGGCGGGGGCTTAGGGGGTGAAGCGGCGGGGGCGACAGCGGCGGGGGTTTAGGGGGTAGCGGCGGGGGGTTAGTGGGTGAAAGCGGCGGGGGTTTAGGGGGTAGCGGGGGCTTAGGGGGTGATAGCGGAGGGACGACAGCGGCGGGGGTTTAGGGGGTAGCGGGGGCTTAGGTGGTGATAGCGGAGGGGGCGACAGCGACGGGGGTTTAGGGGGTAGCGGCGGGGGGTTAGGGGGTGACAGCGGCGGGGGTTTAGGGGGTAGCGGGGGCTTAGGGGGTGATAGCGGAGGGTGCGACAGCGGCAGGGGTTTAGGGGGTAGCGGCGGGGGGTTAGTAGGTGAAAGCGGCGGGGGTTTAGGGGGTAGCGGGGGCTTAAAGGGTGATAGCGGAGGGGGCAAGAGCGGCGGGGGTTTAGGGGGTAGCGGCGGGGGGTTAGGGGGTGACAGCGGCGCGGGTTTAGGGGGTAGCGGGGGTTTAGGGGGTAGCGGGGGCTTAGGGGGTGATAGCGGAGGGGGCGACAGCGGCGGGGGTTTAGGGGGTAGTGGCGGGGGGTTAGGGTGTGACAGCGGCGGGGGTTTAGGGGGTAGCGGCGGGGGCTTAGGGGGTGACGGGTAGCGGCGGGGGTTAGGAGATGACAGCGGCGGGGGTTTAGGGGGTAGCGGGGGTTTAGGGGGTAGCGGCGGGGGCTTAGGGGGTGAGAGCGGCGGGGGCTTAGGGGGTGATAGCGGAGGGGGCGACAGCGGCAGGGGTTTAGAGGGTAGCGGGGGGTTAGGGGGTGACAGCGGCGGGGGGTTAGGGAGTAGCGGGGGCTTAGGGGGTGATAGCGAAGGGGGCGACAGCGGCGGGGGTTTAGGGGGTAGCGGCGGGGGGTTAGGGGGTGACAGCGGCGGGGGTTTAGGGGGTAGCGGGGGTTTAGGGGGTAGTGGGGGCTTAGGGGGTGATACCGGAGGGGGCGACAGCGGCGGGGGTTTAGGGGGTAGCGGCGGGGGCTTAGGGGGTGACAGTGGCGGGGGTTTAGGGGGTAGCGAGGTTTAGGGGGTGACAGCGGCAGTGGCTTCGGGGGTGACAGAGGCGGTGGTTTAGGGGGTAGCGGCGGGGGATTAGGGGGTGACAGCGGTGGGGGCTTAGGGGGTGACAGCGGCGGAGGCTTAGGGGGTGAGAGCGGCTGGGGCTTAGGGGATGAGAGCGGCGGGGACTTAGGGGGTGATAGTGGCGGGGAGTTTGGGGGTGATAGCGGTGGCGGAGGGCTTAGGGGGTGACAGCGGCTGGGGTTTAGGGGGTGAGAGGGGGTGATGGCAGGGGGACAGGCGGCTGAGCATGGGGCTGTATTATATCATAGCGGTGTACAGTACAGCCCCATGCTGGCGGCGGTGGCGAGAGGAACAAGGCAGAGAGGCAGGTGGGCATGGGGCTGTAGTATACCATAGCGGGGTACACTACAGCCCCATGGTGAGGGGGGTTGAGGGGGGATATTGGGGCATGGTCAGGGGGAATATTGGTGGTTTTGTTCGCGGGGCTGCAACGGTTTCGCAATGCCCGCTTCGCCGGCAATGCTTCGCAGGTCGCCGGAGAAAGTCCTGGAGAAAGAGCCAAGCCACGCGAACAAAGCCACGGAAGTAGCGCCGGACGCTACGGAAGTCGCTACGGCAATTATCTAATAGATAAGGGTGTCATCACTCAAGTCCACCCACATGACGTACATTCTAAGTTTAAGGCTGGGGTTCCACATAAGCCCTCAGTCCGTTTTTGGCTTCAGTTTTCTCATTTTTTTTTTCTAAGTCCAAAAACTGACAGAAAACGGATTGGGTGTAATAAACACCCTGTCCGTTTTTCTATGGAGCTCCAAACATTGCCCTGTCCGTTTTTGAGTCAAAAACGTTGCATGCAACGTTTTTGGCATCAGTTAAAAAACGCATGCGTTTTCATGCGTTTTTTTTAACATGGGGCCCTATGGGAAACGCATGCGCGAACGCATGCAAACGCGCACTTGCGTTTGCGCATGCGTTCGCGCATGCGTTTTTTTAATGAAAATTCCAAAAACGTTCAGGAGTGCAGGAGGCTCAAAAAGCACCCAGAAAAAAACAGATTGGTGATGAAAATCACTTCCAAAAACGGATTTCTATGTGTGACCACAGCCTAACACAGTGTTTTTTTTTGTTTTTGTGTAGGTCACTTTGCTAAACAGCATTTCACAAGTGTTTTTACTTCCAGACAAAGGCTGTGGTCACAGTTTTTTTAGTGCCTTTTAAAAACGCATGCTTTTTTACATGCTTTTTTCATGTCAGCATGAGTTTTTTAAGGTCTCTGATGGCTCCCTGCGTTTTTGGCTGCGTTTTTGAATCTGCACATAAAAATAGTGCTTGTAGTATTTTTTTGAGCGTTTTGAAAAACGCATGCGTTTTTGTAGAAAACGCATGCGTTTTTATAACATGGGTTCCTATGGAAAACGCATGCAAAAACGCATGTACAGTTAGTACCTTTTAGTGCCATTCAAAAACGCATGCGTTTCCCATAGGAGCCCATGTTAACAAAAACGCATGCGTTTCCGGAAACGCATGCGTTTTTGTTAACATGGGCTCCTATGGGAAACGCATGCGTTTTTGAATGGCACTAAAAGGTACTAACTGTACATGCGTTTTTGCATGCGTTTTCCATAGGAACCCATGTTATAAAAACGCATGCGTTTTTACAAAAACGCATGCGTTTTCTACAGAAACGCATGCGTTTTTGGATATGCTCCAAAAACGCATGGGACAGTCACACATGCTTTTTGGCTATTAGGGCATGCGTTTTTTAACATGGGGGCCTATGGGTGCGTTTTTTACATGCGTTTTTGAAAATGCAGGTCTCCAAAAATGCATGTGAAAAATGGTACTGTGACCCCAGCCAAACATCCTAAGTGTTGAATTGACATTTGTGTGTCATCAATCTCAGCGACCATTGCATGTGAGTTTTTATGTTTCTGTAGTGTTTTTTGCAGTACACCATACATATAGTCCTCCATGTGTGTGTGTGATGTATTTGGGAGTAGCTTTAATGCTGTAGAAAGTGTGATGCTGATTTGGAGCTAGATGTGTCACTATATGATTGTTTATCTGTAAGTTATTGTCTGTTGCATTTTGCCTTTTACAACATCATTAAGCACTCCACACCTACATTACTATAGATGTGTTTGTTGGTACGAGGACTTAATTTACACATATGTGTTTGGCGAGATCACTGAATTCTGCAATGTAATGTGGAGTATTGGATACTTTAACATATAAAATTTGAGCCAAGCATGACCACCTTTCTGCTTTGTCACCATGACTTTTTTACATTTGGCGTCTAACAGCATGAATCCTGGCGAACATGCTGTGGTGGGGGCTGCGTTTCTGATGGAGGCTGCTCGCCGGGAGGAGGAGAGGCAGGAGAGGCGCAGGAGGAGACTGCGATGCCTCTGGACCAGGGAGTGGCTTCAGAAGCGCAATGATCATTCCCACATGCGTCTTGTGCGCCAACTCCAAAGAGACTTTCCACGGGACTACCAAAACTACCTCAGGATGTCTGAGGAGTCCTTTAAAATCCTGCTAGAGGCTTTGACACTACTGATTGCCCGTAACGACACTATCATGCGTCCAGCAGTCCCTGCGGAGGAGAGGTTGGCAGCTACACTGCGATTTCTCGGCACAGGGCGCACCATGCAGGACTTAGAGTACATATCTGCAGTGTCCCTTTCACTCCTCAGCCAACTTATCCCAGAAACGTGTGAGGCAATAGTCCGCTGTCTGGCTCCAACATACATGCGGTTGCCCCAAACCCCCGAGGAATGGCTGGCAACTGCCGCTGATTTTAACAATAAGTGGCAATATCCAAACTGTGGTGGTGCGATTGATGGGAGTGTGGCGCCCCTGCGTCCAGGAGGCCACAAAGGGAACTGCAGCCAGGCAGGTAGGACACTTGTTGCACACCAACACCCTCACAGCCCACATAACCCACGTGTAAGAGGAGGTAGCATCCAGCCCTGAGATAGATACTCTATGAGATTGAGGGGTGGTGGATTCAGAGGAGTGGGTTGGGCACACACGTAGTCAGGTGATTTGACAGTATATAGGAAGGGGGAGGAGTGAAGGAGTTCAGTAGACCGAGGTAGGCTGAACAGAAAAGACCAAGAGCAGCAGAGAAGCTGAGAAGCACGGCAAGGCCGAGAGAACAGCAGCAGGTTGGGCCGAAGCTGAGCAGACAGAAAGCCACATGTTCTGGAAGAGTGAGGGCAGAAGGACGCAGAATCTGTACTGAGCCAGTGTGAGCCAGAGGAGAGAGAAAGCCTATCCAGAGCCGGATCCCCAGAAGTGTGGGAGAGCAGAGAGGGACGGTGTAACCCGGGCCCTAGGAACGCAGCTAAAGCAACTGACTGCAAGCGGAGTAGCCCTCCTATATACCGAGAGAAACAGAGATAAAGGAGCCTGGTAGAGCCTCGTGCTGGAGGACTGCTGGAGGCTGGGCTAAAGTAGAGTGTCGGCTCTAGAGGGGACCGTAGTTTACCCGGCATCCCCAAACAACACGACGGGGGGTCTGAGTTTCAGATTGAGATCCCTACCCAAAGGACAGGCAGCTCAGTGACAAACTTAGGACTCACAGAAGCCCGAGTCACTGCCATACTGTCCAGCGTTTCACACACACCCGTGGAGACGGAGACCGTTATAGCCCGGAAAGAACACTGCAGACTGTGTGAGGGGTCACAGAGAGAGAGGCCTCGCTGCAGGGAGCAAAGGGAACCCGGAGAGGGAGAATGTGCCCGTGTATTAAGAACTGTACTTGAACTTTGTAAGAACTGTAACTGTGCTGTAAAGTAACTTGAAGAGCTGAGAGTAAAGCTTTGGAAAACCCTGGAACTGCTTCCCTTGTGGCTCAGCGTGAAAGCTATTCCCCCCTTACAGGATACAGCCTGTCAGCACCAGCCAAGAGGAGAGATCCCTGCAGCGTCTGCAAAGTAAGTGTGCTACACACTCCACAATAGACTTAACCCTTACTGCCCCGGGGAATACAGTTCTACCCACTGGAACTATACCACCTACGCTGCCATTCCATCGTCCCCGGAGGTTCTGCAGCAGCGGCGGCCCCCATCACTGGCCGCATCAAGTGGGTGGCGTCACGACTGAATATCCCCTGTAAATATTCCCCTTTAATTGCCAGGGCCCGGGACACGGTCCGGACCAGGACCACCCGTGACTTCCCCAGTAAAGACCCGGTCCGGTACCGAGTACCCTCGTCCCAGTGGGCTCGACAACCTGGCGTCACGAACAGGATCTACCTGGTCCAAAAGAATTGGACCCCGTGTGCCTAAGGAAAGTGTTCTGGACTTTTCCCGCAAAATCTGACCTTAATGGCGGCCAGGGGAGACTAACGCCATGTGCAGAGGAGGCGTTCCCAAAACTCCCATCGTGGGCCGGCCCGGCCCAAGGCGCAAAAAGAAGGACCCGCCCTGGCTCCCCTTAACTCCAGGAGAGCCAGCTGTCTCTCTGAAGGAAGAGCCTCCGCCCCTAGACCCTCCTCCTAACAAGCTGGTGGAACGAAGAAGGAAATCGTCATCAGGAGGGGGCGGAACGAAGAACCGGAAGAGAAGCAGTCGCCATTCCAGTACATGCGGACGGAAGCGGAGGACGCCCAGGAGAGTGCCGTGAACGGAAGAACACAAGTGATCCCGGAGGGCCCACGGAGTGACCCGGTGGAGGAGACCCTGTGTGACCGAAGTGAGATGGCAGAAGGCGGAGAGTGTCCCCACGTCCAAGACACCCGGCGGGGTATGCTGCGGCTGCTACCCCAGCAGATGACACGGGCCCAGGAGGAACATCGGACCCGGATCCAGATCGATGTCGAGCATTGCCGGAGCTACGAGACTCTGTCCATACAACCCGGCTGGGTTGGAGCGACACATAACCGCACTGGATGTGAAGCCTCATGCTGTACAGCAACGTTGGTGGATCTGACCGTGCCACGTACTGCACCGCGTGCTGCCAAGAGAGATGCAGACCCACTGGGAGCTCTACCGGAGGGACACCTGGCGTTGCCGCAGCCCCTGATACCACCACCGACTACCACCGAGGTGAGAGGGGAGCAGCTCCGTTGCTGGTGGGAGCAGGACTGTGATGAGCTGATGGGCTTCCTAGGAGATCCCGGCGGTGAAATAGGCCCTGCAGAGCTGATCACACGGGAGGAATACATCCGCCGGTGTGTACGCAAGTGGGAGAAAGAGGAGATTGAGAGACAAGTGCAGAAGCAGATAATGGTCGCCCATGCAAAAGAGGCCAAGAATGTAGCCCGCAGAGACCGAGAAGTTCAGAGATCCCCACGGCACGAGGGCAAGATTGGGAAAGTGATAGAAGTGAGAGGATTCGCATTTGCACGTGAGCCCAGTACAAGATGTGATATCTTTATAAACAAGAGATAAGTAGAAGAGCAACTACCGTCAGATCATCCGGACAGACAAGTTGAGATCGGAGAATGGGTGTCATACCATATCGTCCAAGGTGAACGTGGCCCATACGGCGTTAAAGTGAAAAGACTATGCCTAGACCCTGCGGAAGAAGATGACATGCCCACACTAGAGTACCCTGAATCCAGTAGTAAACCTGAAACAAAGAGCTACACGGACGTGCCTGTAAACACTGATCCAGTGACCATACTTGGGACTGTTACCCCAAAGAAGGATGCCATAATCCAGACCCCAGAAAGCTACTTGTTGATAGCTTCACTGCAGAACCTGGAGGTTTACCCCAGAAGGAGAACATCCCAGCTGCTACCGTGGAAACAGCAGATGAAGGAATGAACACGGGTCCTGCATCAAGAACAGATGAAGACTTGTAAGTGTGAATGAAGTGTTTTCCTTAGTGCTCCCATCCCATACCTGAATGAATGCTAGCATTCCCCTGTATGTCTTGTATGTGTTGAACTGAACATTGATATCATGAACGATGACGTGATATAAACTTTGAACTGTATATAGTTGAGCACCTTGGTGTGCTCCCCTTTGGTTTTAAGACCAGCTATGCACATGAGACGTAGTGCATGAGACTTTGAATCGTGAACTTTACACTTTGAACTGTTTTTGAAAGTTTTTGCACTTTTTCAGAAGAGAAGAGGACAGGGGAGGCTGGCGGGCAGAGGACAGGGGAGGCTGGCGGGCAGAGGACAGGGGAGGCTGGCGGGCAGAGGACAGGGAGGCTGGAGGGGCAGAGAGGCTGGAGGGCAGAGGAGGCTGCAGGAGCAGGCAGGGGAGGTTGCAGGAACGGGCAGAGGACAGGGGAGGCGTCAGGAGTGAGCAGAGGACAGGGGAGGCGGCAGGAGCGGGCAGAGGACAGGGGAGGCGACAGAAGCAGGCAGAGGAAGCAGCAGGAGTGGGCAGAGGACAGGGGAGGTGGCTGGAGCGAGCAGAGGACAGGGGAGGCGGCAGGAGCGGGCAGAGGACAGGGAAGGAGGCAGGAGCGGGCAGAGGACAGGGGAGGCAGCAGGAGCGGGCAGAGGACAGGGGAGGTGGCTGGAGGGCAGAGGACAGGGAGGCTGGAGGAGCGGGCAGAGGACAGGGGAGGCGGCAGGAGCGGCAGAGGACAGGGGAGGCGGCAGGAGCGGGCAGAGGACAGGGGAGGTGGCTGAAGGGCAGAGGACAGGGGAGGCTGGAGGAGCGGGCAGAGGACAGGGGAGGCTGGAAGAGCGGGCAGAGGACAGGGGAGGCTGGAGGGCAGAGGACAGGGGAGGCTGCAGGAGTGGGCAGAGGACAGGGGAGGCTGGAGGGCAGCGGACAGGGGAGGCTGGAGGGCAGCGGACAGGGGAGGCTGGAGGGCAGCGGACAGGGGAGGCTGGAGGGCAGAGGAAAGGGGAGGCTGGAGGGCAGAGGACAGGAGAGGCTGGAGGGCAGAGGACAGGGAAGGAGGCTGCAGGAGCGGGAAGAGGACGGGGGAGGCGGCAGGACGGGCAGAGGACAGGGGAGGTGGCTGGAGGGCAGAGGACAGGGGAGGCTGGAGGAGCGGGCAGAGGACAGGGAGAGGCTGGAGGGGCAGAGGACAGGGGAGGCTGCAGGAGTGGCAGAGGACAGGGGAGGCTGGAGGGCAGAGGAGGCTGGAGG
This sequence comes from Allobates femoralis, assembly GCA_033576535.1. NCBI lineage: Eukaryota > Metazoa > Chordata > Amphibia > Anura > Aromobatidae > Allobates > Allobates femoralis. Next base: position 482,113,918 of record JARQOC010000004.1, on the reverse strand, counting down.
GCAGAGGAGGCTGCAGGAGCAGGCAGGGAGGTTGCAGGAAGGGCAGAGGACAGGGGAGGCGTCAGGAGTGAGCAGAGGACAGGGGAGGCGGCAGGAGCGGGCAGAGGACAGGGGAGGCGAGCGAGGAGCAGGCAGAGGAAGCGGCAGGAGCGGGCAGAGGACAGGGGAGGGCGGCTGGAGCGGGCAGAGGACAGGGGAGGCGGCAGGGAGCGGCAGAGGACAGGGAAGGAGGCAGGAGGCGGGCAGAGGACAGGGGAGGCGGCGGCAGGAGCGGACAGAGGACAGGGGAGGCTGGCAGGAGCGGGCTAGGGGGCAGAGGACAGGGAGGCGCAGGCGGCAGAGGAAGCGGGAGGTGGCTGAAGGGCAGAGGCAGGGAGGCTGGAGGAGGAGGGGCAGAGGACAGGGAGGCTGAGGAGCGGGCAGAGGACAGGGAGGCTGGAGGGCAGAGGACAGGGGAGGCTGCAGAGTGGGCAGAGGACAGGGGAGGCTGGGAGGGCAGCGACAGGGGAGGCTGGAGGGCAGGGACAGGGGAGGCTGGAGGGCAGGACAGGGAGTGGGGCAGAGAAGGGGAGGCTGGAGGGCAGAGGACAGGGAGGCTGGAGGGCAGAGGACAGGGGAGCTGCAGGAGCGGGAAGAGGACGGGGGAGGCGGCAGGAGCGGGCAGAGGACAGGGGAGGTGGCTGAGGAGAGGACAGGAGCGAGGAGGACAGGAGGAGGCTGGCAGGCAGGAGCTGGGCAGGAGGGAAGCAGAGGAGGCTGGAGGCAAGCAGGACGATGGAGGGAGGGAGGCAGAGGAGGCTGCAGGAGGGGCAGAGGACAGGGGAGGCTGGAGGGGCAGGGACAGGGAGGGCAGGAGGGGCAGAGGACAGGAGGCTGGCAGGCGGCAGAGGACAGGGAGGGGTCGCAGGGAAGCAGGGAAGCGAGCAGAGGGACAGGGAGGCTGCAGGGCGGCAGAGGACAGGGGAGGCGCAGGACAGGGGGAGGCAGGCCAGGAGCGAGGCAGGAGGACAGGGAGGGGAGGCAGAGACAGGGGAGGCTGGAGGGAAGGACAGGGAGCTGAGAGGGCAGAGGACAGGGGAGGCGTGGAGGGCAGAGGACAGGGAGAGGCTGGAGGGCAGAGGACAGGGGAGGCTGGAGGAGGGGCAGAGGACAGGGGAGCTGCAGGAGGGGCAGAGGACAGGGGAGGGGCAGGAGGGGCAGAGGACAGGGGAGGCTGCAGGAGCGGGCAGAGGACAGGGGAGGGCGGAGGGCAGAGGACAGGGGAGGCTGAGGAGCGGGCAGAGGACAGGGGAGGCTGGAGGGCAGCAGGGACAGGGGGCTGGAGGCGGAAACAGGGGAGGCTAAGGGCAGAGGACAGGGGAGGCTGGAGGGCAGAGGACAGGGGAGGCTGGAGGGCAGAGGACAGGGGAGGCTGGAGGGCAGAGGACAGGAGAGGCTGGAGGGCAGAGGACAGGGGAGGCTGGAGGGCAGAGGACAGGAGAGGCTGGAGGGTAGAGAACAGGGAGGCTGGAGGGCAGAGGACTGGGGAGGCTGGAGGGCAGAGGACAGGGGAGGCTGGAGGGCAGAGGACAGGGGAGGCTGGAGGGCAGAGGACAGCGGAGGCTACTGGAGCGGGCAGAGGACAGGGAAGGCTGGAGGGCAGAGGACAGGGGAGCTCGCAGGAGTGGGCAGAGGACAGGGGAAGCTGCAGGAGCGGGCAAAGGACAGGGGAGGCTGCAGGAGCGGGCCGAGGACAGGGGAGGCTGCAGGAGCGGGCAGAGGACAGGGGAGGCTGGCGGGCAGAGGACAGGGGAGGCTGGCGGGCAGAGGACAGGGGAGGCTGGAGGGCAGAGGACAGGGGAGGCTAGAGGGCAGAGGACAGGGGAGGCTGGAGGGCAGAGGACAGGGAGGCTGCTGGAGCGGGCAGAGGACAGGGAAGGCTGGAGGGCAGAGGACAGGGGAGGCTGCAGGAGTGGGCAGAGGACAGGGGAGGCTGCAGGAGCAGGCAGAGGACAGGGGAGGCTGCAGGAGCGGGCAGAGGACAGGGAGGTTGCAGGAGCGGGCAGAGGACAGGGGAGGCTGGCGGGCTGAGGACAGGGGAGGCTGGAGGGCAGAGGACAGGGGAGGCTGGAGGGCAGAGGAGGCTGGAGGGCAGAGGAGGCTGCAGGAGCGGGCAGGGGAGGCGGCAGGAATGGGCAGAGGACAGGGGAGGCGGCAGGAGCATGCAGAGGACAGGGGAGGCGGCAGGAGCGGGCAGAGGACAGGGGAGGGGACAGGAGCGGGCAGAGGAAGCGGCAGGAGAGGGCAGAGGACAGGGGAGGCGGCTGGAGCGGGCAGAGGACAGGGGAGGCGGCAGGAGGGGCAGAGGACAGGGGAAGCGGCAGGAGCGGGCAGAGGACAGGGGAGGTGGCAGGAGCGGGCAGAGGACAGGGGAGGCTGCAGGAGCGGGCAGAGGACAGGGGAGGCAGCAGGAGCGGGCAGAAGACAGGGGAGGCGGCAGGAGCGGGCAGAGGCTGGAGCGGAGGAGAGGAGGAGGCGCTGGGACAGACGGGAACATTCCTGGCCGGAACGTTCCTCCCCCGTCCCTGTAGCCGGGCATCGCCCGGCTATCCCACAGTGGTGACGTCACCACCATAGTCCGGAAGCCATCCTGGAAGTAACCTTCGGGTTTTTCGGAAGTGGCCTTCGGATTTTATATTATAGACTAGATGGCGGTCCGATTCTAAAGAATCGGGTATTCTAGCCTATGGTTATTAGGGTATACGGGGGCTCAGTGGTTAGCAGAGTATACGGAGGCTCAGTGGGTCATAGTCTGCTTTAGGGCAGAGTGCAGTGGTCGGGGGCAGAGTGCAGTGGTCGGGGGCAGAGTGCAGTGGTCGGGCTAGAGTGCAGTGGTCAGGGGCCTGATGCAATTGCATCGGGAGCGGGGTGAAATGAATTGTGTGTATACAGGCGGGTCAGTGGGTAGCAGAGTATACAGACGGCTCTGTGGATAGCAGAGTATGATGTGGCGGGAGGCTGGAGGGGTGAGGAGAGGTGGCGCTGGAGGGGTGAGGAGAGGTGAGGTAGGAGGGGTGAGGAGAGATGCGGCTGGAGGGGTGAGGAGAGAGGAGGCTGGAGCGGCGACATGACCGTTCGGCACACCTCTGCTCCTCCAGGCTGCACACATCACGGCGGTCGTCTCCCGCCCAAGATGTGTGTTTTAGGCAGTGTAGGGGGGGATGTAAGCGTGGCGGGGCTGCCCGAGTCCCGCTGCGCTTAGGGCTAGCATGTTGGTCTACCGTGGACGGGTGTAGCGCTGTGGTGACGTCAGTTTTGCGATGACAAAGTGACGGAAGTGCTGGCTAAAGTGACAGAAGTGAGCGTTGGGGTTTGATATATTAGATATAGCAGCACTATAGTAGATGGCAATATATTACAGTATATGTACAGGTGCACTATAGTATATGGGGGTATTTTATAGCACATGTATAGCAGCGCTATGGTATATGGCGGTACATTACATTACATGTATAGCAGCGCTGTAGTATATGGCGATACATTACAGCACATGTATAGCAGCACTATAGTATATGGCGATACATTAGAGTACATGTATAGCAGCACTATGGTATATGGCTATACTCAGCCTTCCCCTGCTCCTCCCTCCAAAAAATAAAAAAATCCTCAGTGAGGATACTTGTCCGCCGGCTCACTTCACCTTCGTCTTCTAGGGGTTTAGGACCCGTCGTTGCCTGGGAAACCGTTCAGCTGATAGGTCAAATGACCGCTAACTGGCAGGGGGGCAGGATGGAGCCAGCGGGGGGGTGCTATGGAGCGGAGGGGGGGCAGGTTGGAGCCGGTGGGGGGTGCAGGATGTAGCCGGCGGAGGAGGGCAGGATGGTGCTGGCGGGGGGGCAGGATGGAGCTGGTGTGTGGGGGGGCAGGATGGAGCTGGTGTGGGGGGGCAGGATGCAGCCGAGGGGGGGGTGGGGCAGGATGGAGGGGGCGGGGGGGGCAGGATGGAGCCAGGGGGGCAGGATGGTGCTGGGGGGGCAGGATGGAGGCATCGGGGGGGCAGGATGGAGCTGGTGTGTGGGGGGGCAGGATGGAGTGGGCGGGGAGCAGGATGGAGGTGGCGTGGGTGGGACAGGATGGAGTCGGTGGTGGGGCAGGATGGAGCTGGTTTGGGGGGGACAGGAAGGAGCCGGCGGGGGGGTTAGGATGGAGGCGGGGGGGTAGGATGGAGCTGGTGTGGGGGGGGGCAGGATGGAGCCGGCGGGGGGGCAGTATTGAGCTGGTGTGGGGGGGGCAGGATGGAGGCGGGGGGGGTAGGGTGGAGTGGGCGAGGGGTGCAGGATGGAGCCGGTGGGGGGGCAGGATGGAGCAGGTGTGGGGGGGGCAGGATGGAGTCGGCGGGGGGTGCTATGGAGCGGAGGGGGAGGGCAGGTTGGAGGCGGTGAGGGGTGCAGGATGTAGTCGGCGGGGGAGGGCAGGATGGTGATGGTGGGGGGGCAGGATGGAGCTGGTGTGTAGGGGGGGCAGATGGAGCGGGCGGGGGGGTAGGATGAAGCAGGCGGGGGGGGGCAGGATGGAGGTGGTGTGGGGGGGACAGGATGGAGCTGGCAGTGGGGCAGGATGGAGCTGGTTTGGGGGGGGGCCAGGAAGGAGCCGGCGGGGAGGTTAGGATGGAGGCGGGGGGGGTAGGGTGGAGCGGGCGGGGGGGGGCAGGATGGAGCTGGTATGGGGGGGGGGCAGGATGGAGCTGGTGTGGGGGGGGCAGGATGGAGCTGGTGTGGGGGGGGCAGGATGGAGTGGGCGGGGGGTGCAGGATGGAGCTGGTGTGGGGGGGCAGGATGGGGCTGGTGTGGGGGGGCAGGATTGATTGGGGGGGTGCTATGGAGCGGAGAGGGGGGAAGGTTGTAGCCGGTGGGGGGTAGGGGCAGGATGGTGGTGGCAGGGGCAGGATGGATAAGAGGCTACTCACCCGTGTGCCGGCTTGCAGGACCTGTGGTTGCCTGGGAAACCAATCAGCTGATCGGTTTCTCAGGAAACCACAGGTCCTCAAGCCATGCAGCTAGAGGACGTAGATGGAGGGCGCCGGCGGACGGGTGAGTATCCTGTATGAGCTTTTTTTTTTTTCAGTAGAAGCAAACAGGGGGGGGGGGGCGCAGGAGCCGCAGGGGGGCCAGAGTAGCGGCGGGGGGGTCAGGACAAACCGCGGGGGCCCGCAGGAGCCGCAGGGGGGCCGGAGCAGTGGTGGGGGGGTGAGGACAAACCGCGGGGGGCCCGCAGGAGCCGGGGGGGGGCAGGAGCAGCGCCGGGGTGCCCACAAGAGCCGCGGTGGGTCTTGAGGAGCCGCGGGGGGGCCACAGGAGCGGGCGGAACGTTCCTCCGCCGTTGCCTGTAGCCGGGCGGCTAGCCCGCACTGGTGACGTCAGCAGCATGGGTCCAGAGGCCATCACGGAAGTACCCTTCGGGTCTTCCGGAAGTGGCCTTCGGCTTTTATATATCTATTATATAATTGCCGTAACTGACTTCCGTCGGAGCGGCGCGCCTTCCGGTGGCTTTGTTAGCGAGTCCTGGCTGTTTCTCCTGGACTCTGTCCGTTGCAGCTTTGCGGCCACGGCGACTCACGAAGCAATGCCCGCAAAGCGGGCATTGCGAGTCGTTGCAGACTTGCAAAGCAATGCCCGCGAAGCGGGCATTGCGAGTCGCTAACAAAGCCACATCTACCAGGGACTCGCATAGCGCTGTAGTGTACACCGCTATAGTATACTACAGTCCCATACCCATACGCTTCAGGCCTGACAGCGTATGGCCATGGGACTGTAGTATACCATAGCGCTGTACACTACAGCCCGCTACCAGGGACTCGCATAGCGCTGTAGTGTACACCGCTATAGTATACTACAGTACCATACCCTTCAGGCCTGACAGGCTTATGGCCATGGGACTGTAGTATACCATAGCGCTGTACACTACAGCCTGCTACCAGGGACTCGCATAGCGCTGTAGTGTACACCGCTATAGTATACTACAGTCCCATACCCATACGCTTCAGGCCTGACAGGCGTATGGCCATGGGACTGTAGTATACCATAGCACTGTACACTACAGCCCGCTACCAGGGACTCGCATAGCGCTGTAGTGTACACCGCTATAGTATACTACAGTCCCATACCCATACGCTTCAGGCCTGACAGGCGTATGGCCATGGGACTGTAGTATACCATAGCGCTGTACACTACAGCCCCATGCTCTTAGCCACCCCCTCAGTGCGCCGCCCCTACCCCCTAAGTCATGCTCTTAGCCACCCCCTCAGTGCGCCGCCCCTACCCCCTAAGCCCCGCCGCACCTAAGCCCCTACGCCCTAAGCCCCGCCGCACCTAAGCCCCTACCCCCTAAGACCCGCCGAACCTAACCCCTACCCTCTAAGACCCGCCGAACCTAACCCCTACCCTCTAAGCCCTGCCGCACCTAAGCCCCTACCCCCTAAGCCCCGCCGCACCCTCTAAGCCCCGCGCACTAACCCCTACCCTAAGCCGCTGCACCTAAGCCCCTACCCTAAGACCGCCCACCTCTAAGCCCCGCTGCACCTAAGCCCCTACCCCCTAAGCCCGCCGCACCCCTAAGCCCCGCCGCACCTAAGCCCCTACCCCCTAAGCCCCGCGCACCTAAGCCCCTACCCCTAAGCCCCGCCGCACCCTCTAAGCCCCGCCGCACCTAAGCCCCTACCCTCTAAGCCCCGCCGCACCTAAGCCCCTACCCCTAAGCCCCGCCGCACCCTCTAAGCCCCGCCGCACCTAAGCCCCTACCCCTAAGCCCCGCTGCACCTAAGCCCCTACACCCTAAGCCCCGCCGCACCCTCTAAGCCCCGCCGCACCTAAGCCCCTACCCTCTAAGCCCCGCCGCACCTAAGCCCCTACCCCCTAAGCCCCGCCGCACCCTCTAAGCCACTGCCCCCCAACCTAAGCCCCTACCCCCTAAGCCCCGCTGCACCTAAGCCCCTACACCCCCTAAGCCCCACCCGCCCGCCTCCTAAGCTCCCGTCGCTTTCCCCCGCCGCTGTCGCTAACACCTAAAGCCCTACACCCGAAGCCCCCGCCGTCCCCTAACCTAACGTCCCCGTCGATCACTTACATGCCTTCTTAGTCATCTGATCGTCCGTCTGATCCACAAGTCCTCCGTCCGGCCAGGCGTCCTCTTCCTCCGGCCCCGGGGGTCTTCTCTCTTCTTTCCGCCATCTCCGCCTCTTCGTCCGGCCCCGGGGATCTTCTGTCTTCTTTCCGCCAACTTCCAGCTCCGACGTCCTCTTCACTTATCATTAACATAGAATGGACGACAAATCCACCATTCTATGTCAATGAGATGTGAGGGGCTCTTCTGATTGGTCGCTGTCTACTGCCCTCAGCCAATCAGAAGAGGCCCTCATTTCCCATTCACATACATTAGCGGTGTCTCGGCGATTTTATGGCCGGCCACCTGGTTCTATTTGTCGGCCCTAAAATCGCGGACACACCGCTAATGCATCTCTATGGGCAGTCAGCCCGATTTCTGATTGGTCGCTCTCTCGAGCTCACTGCCCATAGACATGCATTAGCGGTGTGTCCGCGATTTTAGGGCCGACAAATAGAACCAGGTCGGCGGCCATAAAATCGCCGACACACCGCTAATGTATTTCAATGGGAACAAATAAATTTAATAATAAAAAAAATAATTAAAAAATAATTAAAAAATAATTAAAAAATAAATAAAAAATAAAAGGACCTGAAAGAGAACTGGGTCTCAGCCTAAATAATAAATTTAATAATTAATAAATAATTAAAAAATAATTAAAAAATAATAAAAAAAAAATAAAAATAATAAATAATTCAATAAAAATAATAATAAAAAAATTAAATATATGCTAATAATATCAGCCCTTTCAGCGGACCTGAAAGAGAACTGGGTCTCAGCCTAAATAATAAATTTAATAATAAAAAAAATAATTAAAAAATAATTAAAAAAAATAAAAAAATAAATAAAAAATAATAAATTCAATAAAAATAATAATAAAAAAATTAAATATATGCTAATTATATCAGCCCTTTCAGCGGACCTGAAAGAGAACTGGGTCTCAGCCTAAATAATAAATTTAATAATAAAAAAAATAATTAAAAAATAATTAAAAATAATAAAAAAATAAATTAAAAATAATAAATAATTCAATAAAAATAATAATAAAAAAATTAAATATATGCTAATTATATCAGCCCTTTCAGCGGACCTGAAAGAGAACTGGGTCTCAGCCTAAATAATAAATTTAATAATAAAAAAAATAATTAAAAAATAATAAAAAAATAAATTAAAAATAATAAATAATTCAATAAAAATAATAATAAAAAAATTAAATATATGCTAATTATATCAGCCCTTTCAGCGGACCTGAAAGAGAACTGGGTCTCAGCCTAAATAATAAATTTAATAATAAAAAAATAATTAAAAAATAATTAAAAAATAATAAAAAAATAAATTAAAAAATAATAAATAATTCAATAAAAATAATAATAAAAAAATTAAATATATGCTAATTATATCAGCCCTTTCAGCGGACCTGAAAGAGAACTGGGTCTCAGCCTAAATAATAAATTTAATAATAAAAAAAATAATTAAAAAATAATTAAAAAATAATAAAAAATAAATAAAAATAATAAATAATTCAATAAAAATAATAATAAAAAAATTAAATATATGCTAATTATATCAGCCCTTTCAGCGGACCTGAAAGAGAACTGGGTCTCAGCCTAAATAATAAATTTAATATAAAAAAAATAATTAAAAAAATAATAAAAAAAAATAATTCAATAAAAATAATAATAAAAAAATTAAATATATGCTAATTATATCAGCCCTTTCAGCGGACCTGAAAGAGAACTGGGTCTCAGCCTAAATAATAAATTTAATAGTAAAAAAAATAATTAAAAAATAATAAAAAAATAAATAAAAAATAATAAATAATTCAATAAAAATAATAATAAAAAAATTAAATATATGCTAATTATATCAGCCCTTTCAGCGGACCTGAAAGAGAACTGGGTCTCAGCCTAAATAATAAATTTAATATAATAAAAAAATAATTAAAAAATAATAAAAAAAATAAATAAAAAAAATAAATAATTCAATAAAATTAATAATAAAAAAATTAAATATATGCTAATTATATCAGCCCTTTCAGCGGACCTGAAAGAGAACTGGGTCTCTGCCTCAGGCTCACTTTAAATAAATAATAAATTTAATAAAAAAATAATAATTAAAAAATAATTAAAAAATAATAAAAAAATAAATAAAAAATAATAAATAATTAAATAAAAATAATAATAAAAAAAATTAAATATATGCTAATAATATCAGCCCTTTCAGCGGACCTGAAGGAGAACTGGTCTCAGCCTCAGGCTCACTTTAAATAAATAATAAATTTAATAATAAAAAAAATAATTAAAAAATAATTAAAAAATAATACAAAAAATAAATAAAAAAGAATAAATAATTAAATAAAAAATAATAATAAAAAAAATAAATAAATGCTATTAATTGTATTATTAATTTTATTAATGCTATTAATAATGCTTTTACTGCTAATAATAATGCTATTAATGCTAATAATTATGCTATTAATGCTAATATTTATGTTATTAATGCTAATAATTATGCTATTAATGCTAATAATTATGGTATTAATGGTAATAATAATGCTATTAATGCAAATAATATTGCTATTAATTCTATTATTAATGCTATTAATGCTAATTATTATGCTATTAATGCTAATAATTAGGCTATTAATGGTAATAAGAATGCTATTAATGCAAATAATATTGCTATTAATGCTATTATTAATGCTATTAATATTAATAATTATGCTATTCATGCTAATAATTATGCTATTAATGGAAATAATAATGCGATTAATGCAAATAATATTGCTATTAATGCTAATACTATGCTATTAATGCTATAATTATGCTATTAATGCTAATATTATACTATTATGCTAATAATTATGCTTTATGCTAATATTTATGCTATTATATGCTAATAATTATGCTATTAATGGTAATCATAATGGTATTAATGCAAATAATATTGCTATTAATGCTATTAATGCTAATAATTATGCTATTAATGTTAATAATTATGCTATTAATGGTAATAATAATGCTATTAATGCAAATAATATTGCTATTAATGCTATTATTAATGCTATTAATGTTAATAATTATGCTATTAATGCTAATATTTATGCTAATAATGCTAATAATTATGCTATTAATGCTAATATTAATACTATTAATGCTAATAATTATGCTATTAATGCTAATATTTATGCTATTAATGCTAATAATTATGCTATTAATGGTAATCATAATGGTATTAATGCAAATAATATTGCTATTAATTCTATTAATGCTAATAATTATGCTATTAATGTTAATAATTATGCTATTCATGCTAATAATTATGCTATTAATGGTAATAATAATGCTATTAATGCAAATAATATTGCTATGAATGCTAATATTTATTCTATTAATGCTAATAATTATGCTATTAATGCTAATATTTATACTATTAATGCTAATAATTATGCTATTAATGCTAATATTTATGCTATTAATGCTAATAATTATGCTATTAATGGTAATAATAATGCTATTAATGCAAATAATATTGCTATTAATGCTAATATTTATGCTATTAATGCTAATAATTATGCTATTAATGCTAATATTGATACTATTAATGCTAATAATTATGCTATTAATGCTAATATTTATGCTATTAATGCTAATAATTATGCTATTTATGGTAATCATAATGGTATTAATGCAAATAATATTGCTATTAATGCTATTAATGCTAATAATTATGCTATTAATGTTAATAATTATGCTATTAATGCTAATAATTATGCTAGTAATGGTAATAATAATGCTATTAATGCAAATAATATTGCTATTAATGCTATTATTAATGCTATTAATGTTAATAATTATGCTATTATTGCTAATATTTATGCTATTAATGCTAATAATTATGTTATTAATGCTAATATTAATACTATTAATGCTAATAATTATGCTATTAATGCTAATATTTATGCTATTAATGGTAATCATAATGGTATTAATGCAAATAATATTGCTATTAATGCTATTAATGCTAATAATTATGCTATTAATGTTAATAATTATGCTATTAATACTAATAATTATGCTATTAATGGTAATAATAATGCTATTAATGCAAATAATATTGCCACGTTCTAGAATCCCGATGCATTTGCATCGGGCTCACAGCTAGTTAGATATAATATAATACTATATATATCACTATATATTACTATATATATCACTATATATATCTTATATCTATAATATATAATCACCCTAACGCAGTTCCGTAAGTTTCGGCACTGTTTCCGTTGTCGTGTCCGTGGCTGCCAAACTTACTGAAGTGCGTTAGGGTCATCTCCCTCCACGCTCCACGCTCCCCGGTCTCCCCTCCATGCTCCACGCTCCCCGGTCTCCCCTTCATGCTCCCTGGTCTCTCCTCCATGCTCCCCGCTCTCCTCTCCACGCTCCCCCGCTCTCCCCTCCACGCTCCCCGGTCTCCCCTCCACGCTCCCCGGAGAGCTTGGTAACCAAGGCCGCGGTCGAGTAACTAAGGGGCGTGTCCGCACCACACACCCGGCCCCAGCCGCATCCATTAAGGTGTCTGCTGAGCCTAGGGGTGGCCGGAACAAGCCCAAGGGGACCACCCCAATCACACAATAATAGGCTGGATGCTACCTCCCCCTTAGATTCCTCACTGCTTCCAGGATCATGGCGTCACAAGGGAGGAACCGCAGTGCATGATGGGAGATGTAGTCTTCAGGGGATCGGAAATGATGCAGAGCTGAGGAGACAGCTCTGATCACACACAGACACACAGATAGAGAGATCTGCGGCTTCTTCATACACAGTCTCCTGCACTGAAGAGTCAGATTATATGTGTGTGTATGTGTGAAGAGTCAGATTTATGTGTGTTTGTATGTGTGTGTATACTGAATGTGTGTGTGTATACTGTATGTGTGTGTATACTGTATGTGTCTGTGTGTGTATACTATATATGTGTGTGTGTCTATACTGTATATGGGTGTGTATACTGTTTATGTGTGTGTGTATACTGTATATATGTGTATACTGTATATGTGTGTATACTGTATATGTGTGTGTATACTGTCTGTGTGTGTATACTGTATGTGTGTGTATACTGTATGTGTGTGTATACTGTATGTGTGTGTGTATATACTGTATATGTGTGCGTGTGTATACTGTATATGTGTGTGTGTATACTGTATATATGTGTATACTGTATATGTGTCTGTCTATACTGTTGTGTGTGTGTGTCTATACTGTCTGTGTGTGTATACTATATATGTGTGTGTGTCTATACTGTATATGTGTGTGTATACTGTATATATGTGTGTGTTTTATATGGTATACTGTATATGTGTGTATACTGTATATGTGTGTGTATACTGTCTGTGTGTGTATACTGTATGTGTGTGTGTATATACTGTATATGTGTGTGTGTATACTGTATATATGTGTATACTGTATATGTGTCTGTCTATACTGTATGTGTGTCTGTCTATACTGTATGTGTGTGTAAACTGTATGTGTGTATACTGTATATGTGGTGTGTATACTGTATGTTGTGTATACTGTATGTCTGTGTATACTGTAGTGTGTGTGTATACTGTATATGTGTGTATACTGTATATGTGTGTGTGGTGTATACTGTATGTGTGTGTGTATACTGTATATATGTGTATACTGTATATGTCTGTGTATACTGTATGTGTGTGTATACTGTATGTGTGTGTGTAAACTGTATGTGTGTGTATACTGTATAGGTGTGTGTATATACTGTATATGTTGTGTATACTGTATGTGTGTGTGTATACTGTATATTATGTGTATACTGTATATGTGTTGTGTATACTGTATGTGGTGTGTGTATATACTGTATTGTGTGTGTGTAAACTGTATGTGTGTGTATACTGTATATGTGTGTGTGTGTATACTGTATTGTGTGTATACTGTATATGTGTTGTATATACTGTATTGTGTGTGTGTATACTGTATCTGTGTGTTTTACTGTATATGTGTGTGTATACTGTATATGTGTGTATACTGTATATGTGTGTGTATACTGTATATGTGTGTATACTGTATTCTGTAGTATACTGTATATGTGTATACTGTATGTTTTGTATACTGTATATGTTGTATTATCTTGTATATTGTAATGTATGTGTTCTGTGATATGAATGTTTTGTATACTGTTATGTGTGTTATACTGTTGTGTTGTATATTATGTGTATACTGTATATGTTGATGTTGTGTATACTGTATGTGTTGTGTATACTATTGTGTTGTAATACTGTATGTTGTTGTGTATATGTATGTTTGTGATACTGTGTGTGTGTTATGTTTGTGTATACGATTGTGTGTATATACTATATGTGTGTATTCTGTATGTGTGTGTTACTGATATGTGTGTGTACTGTAATGTGTGTATACTGTATGTGTGTGTATACTGTATTTGTGTGTGTGTGTATACTGTATTGTGATAAGTGGTGTATACTGTATATGTGTGTAATCTGTATATGTTGTTTGTAATGTATAGTTATTGTATGTTGTTTGTATATGTATATGTGTGTAACTGTATTTGTTGTATACTTTATTGTTAAGTTTATGGTTGTGTATACTGTATGTGTGTGTAATTGTATGTGTGTGTAATTAATGTGTTTATGTGTGTGTACTGTATTGGTGTGTATGTATATGTGTGTGTTTTATGTGTTGGTATACTGTATATGTTCTATATATATTTGTGTGTTGTATATGTGTGTTGGTTAACTTATGTGTATACTTATGTGTTGTACTTATGGAACTGTATGTCTGTTAATGTTATGTGTGTATACTGTATGTTTTTAGTTATGTGTGTGTATACTGTATATTGTATACTTATTGTGTATGTATATGTGTGTATAGTTGTGTGTGTTATGTATTGTTATATTTGTGTATGATAGTGTGTGTATACTTATGTTGTGTTATACTTATTGTGATACTGATGTGTGTGTATATGTATGTGTGGTATACTGTGTTTGTATACTGTTTGTGGTATACTTATATTGTTATATGATGTTATTTGTGTGTTATATATATGTGTACTTATGGTGGTAATCTATGTGTGTCTGTTATATGTGTGTGTATACTGTAGTGTGTTATATATGTTGTGGTATCTGTTGTGTGTAACTTGTGTGTTACTGTATTGTGTTATTACTATGTTTTTAGTTGTGTATATGTTATGTGTGTATATGTATTGTGTGTGTATATATTGTGTGTGTATACTGTATATGTGTATACGATATGTGTGTGTATACTGTAGTGTGGTTATACGTATGTGTGGTTATACTATATGTTTGTATATGTATTTGTGGTATATTTGTGTGTATACTGTATGTGTGTGTATACTGTATGTGTGTGTATATACTGTATATGTGTGTGAGTATACTGTATATATTGTGTATACTGTATATGTGTTGGTATACTGTATGTGTGTGTGTATACTGTATGTGGTCTGTGTGTTAAACTGTATATGTGTAGTATACTGTATATGTGTCTGTTGGTATACTGTATGTGTGTGTAACGTGTGTGTATACTATGTGTGTTATACTGTATATGTTGTGTATACTGTATATGTGTGTGTGTATACTGTATGTGTGTGTATACTGTATATGTGTTGTATACGTATGTGTTATACTGTATGTGTGTATACTGATATATATGTGTTATACTGTTATGTGTCTGTGTATACTGTATGTGTGTGTGTATTGTTATGTGTGTGTACTGTATATGTGTGTTGTGTATACTGTATATGTGTGTCTGTATACTGTGTATATGTGTATACTGTATGTGTGTGTATACTGTATGTGTGTGTATATGTATGTTTTGTATACTGTAATTGTGTGTATACTCTATATGTGTCTGTGTATACTGTATGTGTATAATCTCTGTGTGTGTATACTAAATATATGTGTATACTCTATGTGTGCGTATACTCTATGTGTGCGTATACTCTATGTGTGTGTATACTCTATGTGTCTGTGTATACTGTATGTGTCTGTATATACTGTATGTGTGTGTGTATACTGTGTGTGTGTATACTGTGTGTGTGTATACTGTATATGTGTGTATATACTATATGTGTGTATTCTGTATGTGTGTGTATACTGTATATGTGTGTATACTGTATATGTGTGTGTGTGTATACTATATATGTGTGTGTATACTGATATATGTGTATACTGTATATGTGTCTGTGTATACTGTATGTGTGTGTATATACTGTATGTGTGTGTGTATACTGTATATGTTTGTATACTGTATATGTGTGTGTGTATACGCTATATGTGTGTATACTGTATATATGTGTGTGTGTATACTGTATGTGTGTATACTGTATGTTTGTGTATACTGTGTATGTGTGTGTTGACTGTATATGTGTGTGTGTATACTGTGTGTGTGTATACTGTATATGTGTGTGTGTATACTGTATGTGTGTGTGTACTGTATGTTTGTGTATACTGTATACAGTGCCTACAAGTAGTATTCAACCCCTTGCAGATTTAGGTGGTTTGATAAGATGCCAATAAGTTAGAGCCTTCAAACTGCAAACGAGAGTAGGATTTATTAACAGAAGCATACATCTTACAAACCAAAAAGTTATGTTGCTCAGTTGAATTTTTATAAATTTTAAACATAAAAGTGTGGGTCAATTATTATTCAACCCCTATGTTTAATATTTTGTGGAATAACCCTTGTTTGCAATTACAGCTAATAATCGTCTTTAATAAGACCTGATCAGGCCGGCACATGTCTCTGGAGTTATCTTGGCCCACTCCTCCATGCAGATCTTCTCCAAGTTATCTAGGTTCTTTGGGTGTCTCATGTGGACTTTAATCTTGAGCTCCTTCCACACGTTTTCAATTGGGTTAAGGTCAGGAGACTGACTAGGCCACTCCAACACCTTGATTTTTTCCCTCTTGAACCAGGCCTTGGTTTTCTTGGCTGTGTGCTTTGGGTCGTTGTCTTGTTGGAAGATGAAATTACGACCCATCTTAAGATCCTTGATGGAGGAGCGGAGGTTCTTGGCCAAAATCTCCAGGTAGGCCGTGCTATCCATCTTCCCATGGATGCGGACCAGATGGCCAGGCCCCTTGGCTGAGAAACAGCCCCACAGCATGATGCTGCCACCACCATGCTTGACTTTAGGGATGGTATTCTTGGGGTCGTATGCAGTGCCATCCAGTCTCCAAACGTCACGTGTGTGGTTGGCACCAAAGATCTCGATCTTGGTCTCATCAGACCATAGAACCTTGAACCAGTCTGTCTCAGAGTCCTCCAAGTGATCATGAGCAAACTGTAGACGAGCCTTGACATGACGCTTTGAAAGTAAAGGAACCTTACGAGCTCGTCTGGAATGGAGACCATTGCGGTGGAGTACGTTACTTATGGTATTGACTGAAACCAATGTCCCCACTGCCATGAGATCTTCCCGGAGCTCCTTCCTTGTTGTCCTTGGGTTAGCCTTGACTCTTTGGACAAGCCTGGCCTCGGCACGGGAGGAAACTTTCAAAGGCTGTCCAGGCCGTGGAAGGCTAACATTAGTTCCATAAGCCTTCCACTTCCGGATGATGCTCCCAACAGTGGAGACAGGTAGGCCCAACTCCTTGGAAAGGGTTTTGTACCCCTTGCCAGCCTTGTGACCCTCCACGATCTTGTCTCTGATGGCCTTGGAATGCTCCTTTGTCTTTCCCATGTGTATGAGTGCTGTTCACAAGTTTGGGGAGGGTCTTAAATAGTCAGAAAAGGCTGGCAAAAGAGATAATTAATCCACACATGTGAAGCTCATTGTTATTTGTGCCTGAACTGCTTCTTAATACTTTAGGGGGACCAAACAGAAGGCTGGTGGTTTGAGGGGTTGAATAATAAATGACCCTCTGAATTAACTTTTAAAGCTTTAAAAAAAAAAAAAAAGAAAGAAAAAAAAATTTATTGTGGCACTGCATTTCCCACTTCCAGGCTGATCTACAGTCCAAATGTCACAATGCCAAGTTAATTCCGCATGTGTCAACCAGCTACATCTGCAGGGGGTTGAATACTACTTGTAGGCACTGTATGTGTGTGTATACTCTTTGTGTGTATACTAATAAAAAAGCCAAGAAGCCAGCGCTGCCTAGGTTAGCACGCAATACAAAAAGTGCATGTGCACATAATTTCTAACTGTACTTTAAACTGAGACATTTGGCAAACAATTGATCAATTCTTTGAGCTACCCCGCCACGTCACGGCATTCTCAGATGGGGCAGTCCTACTCTACATTTTTTAATTCGCTGTGCCATTACGGCCTCCTGAATGCATTAAAAGCAGAACCATATCAAATGCACACGTACCTAAAGCATTACTGAACTACTCCCATGGTGCCAGAAAAGCAGCGCAGATAAAGGCAGACCAGGTCCGGACATGACATCCGGACATTATCAGATTTGACCCCCACACTGCCCAACCAACAACCATGGATGAGGGTAGAACAGGCCCAAACACATGTGCAACAATCAAGCAGAGCCTATGGGCAGGGTATGGCCGCTGTATGTATGTACAGCGGCCTAGATCAATCACATTAAAGACAGATAGAATGGCATGTACAACCAAGCACGCACGGCAAAAATTAGTGGTCAGCCACAAACCTATAACAAATAAAAAAGCCAAGAAGCCAGCGCTGCCTAGGTTAGCATGCAATACAAAAAGTGCATGTGCACATAATTTCTAACTGTACTTTAAACTGAGACATTTGGCAAACAATTGATCAATTCTTTGAGCTACCCCGCCACGTCACGGCATTCTCAGATGGGGCAGTCCTACTCTACATTTTTTAATTCGCTGTGCCATTACGGCCCCCTGAATGCATTAAAAGCAGAACCATATCAAATGCACACGTACCTGAAGCATTACTGAACTACTCCCATGGCTCCAGAAAAGCAGCGCAGATAAAGGCAGACCAGGTCCGGACATGACATCCGGACATTATCAGATCTGACCCCCACACTGCCCAACCAACAACCATGGATGAGGGTAGAACAGGCCCAAACACATGTGCAACAATCAAGCAGAGCCTATGGGCAGGGTATGGCCGCTGTATGTATATACAGCGGCCTAGATCAATCACATTAAAGACAGATAGAATGGCATGCACAACCAAGCGCGCACGGCAAAAAGTGGTGGTCAGCCACAAACCTATAACAAATAAAAAAGCCAAGAAGCCAGCTTGTTACACGCATAGGCATGTGAAACATTCACTGTACTGTAAAACTGAGGGTGGCGGGGGGTCAAAGAAGAGTAGTCCTTAAAGCTATGGGCACACATGACAGGGTGACCCCTGCCCATGCTCTGTTGGCTGACACTGTTTGCCTGTCGTACCCTAATCCATGTGTTGGTTGCGTGTGGGTCAACTGATAAGTCCGGATCATGTCCGACCTGGTCTGCCTTTATCTAGCACTGCCTTATCTAGGGATCAGATGAGTAGTTCAAACTTAGTACGACCCCTCCACTAACAACTAAAGACAAACACAAGGAAAAACAGACAATGGGGAAAGAAAACACTTATCTTGCAGCAGAGCACAGCAACCTCCACCACCTCAGCTTCTGCTGGAGCAAGGATAATGAGTGTCCAAGGAAATATCACCTGCACCGAGGGAGGGCAATGAAACTCCTTATAAAGGTGGGAAGAACCTGCTGGGTCCTAGTGACCCAGAATACTGGTGTAGAAACCAGACCGAGCACAAGACCTTCCCAGCCGTCTCCCCAAGATAGGGAGATCTTATCATACCTTCTCTCTATCTACACAGAAGGTAAATGCCCCTGAAAGACGGACCGTCCTCAAACATTATGGCTGATTGGCCAAACGCTGGGACCGTCTGCGCGTGGCCTCTACCCTGTCATCCGTGCCACCCGTGACACCAGCGCTGCCTAGGTTAGCACGCAATACAAAAAGTGCATGTGCACATAATTTCTAACTGTACTTTAAACTGAGACGTGGCGGGGTAGCTCAAAGAATTGAGCTGTCTTTAATGTGATTGATCTAGGCCGCTGTACATACATACAGCGGCCATACCCTGCCCATAGGCTCTGCTTGATTGTTGCACATGTGTTTGGGCCTGTTCTACCCACATCCATGGTTGTTGGTTGGGCAGTGTGGGGTCAGATCTGATAATGTCCGGATGTCATGTCCGGACCTGGTCTGCCTTTATCTGCGCTGCTTTTCTGGCGCCATAGGAGTAGTTCAGCAATGCTTCAGGTACGTGTGCATTTGATATGGTTCTGCTTTTAATGCATTCAGGAGGCCGTAATGGCACAGCGAATTAAAAAATGTAGAGTAGGACTGCCCCATCTGAGAATGCCGTGACGTGGCGGGGTAGCTCAAAGAATTGATCAGTTGTTTGCCAAATGTCTCAGTTTAAAGTACAGTTAGAAATTATGTGCACATGCACTTTTTGTATTGCGTGCTAACCTTAGGCAGCGCTGGCTTCTTGGCTTTTTTATTTGTTATAGGTTTGTGGCTGACCACCACTTTTTGCCGTGCGCGCTTGGTTGTACATGCCATTCTATCTGTCTTTAATGTGATTGATCTAGGCCGCTGTACATACATACAGCGGCCATACCCTGCCCATAGGCTCTGCTTGATTGTTGCACATGTGTTTGGCCCTGTTCTACCCACATCCATGGTTGTTGGTTGGGCAGTGTGGGGTCAGATCTGATAATGTCCGGATGTCATGTCCGGACCTGGTCTGCCTTTATCTGCGCTGCTTTTCTGGCGCCATGGGAGTAGTTCAGTAATGCTTCAGGTACGTGTGCATTTGATATGGTTCTGCTTTTAATGCATTCAGGAGGCCGTAATGGTACAGCGAATTAAAAAATGTAGAGTAGGACTGCCCCATCTGAGAATGCCGTGACGTGGCGGGGTAGCTCAAAGAATTGATCAATTGTTTGCCAAATGTCTCAGTTTAAAGTACAGTTAGAAATTATGTGCACATGCACTTTTTGTATTGCGTGCTAACCTTAGGCAGCGCTGGCTTCTTGGCTTTTTTATTTGTATGTGTGTATACTGTATGTGTATACTGTGTATGTGTGTGTATACTGTATGTGTCTGTATACTGAATATGTGTGTGTATACTGTGTGTGTGTGTGTATACTGTATATGTCTGTATATACTATATATGTGTGTATTCTGTATGTGTGTGTATACTGTATGTGTGTGTGAGTATACTGTATGTGTGTGTATACTGTTTGTACTGTATATGTGTGTGTGTATACTGTGTGTGTGTGTGTGTGTGTCTGTATACTGTATATGTGTGTGTGTATACTGTGTGTATACTGTATATGTGTGTATCTAATATATAAAAGACGAAGGCCACTTCCGGAAAACCCGAAGGTTACTTCCGTGATGGCCTCCGGACCATGGTGGTGATGTCACCGCTGCGGGCTAGCCGGGCGACGCCCGGCCACAGGAAACGGCGGAAGAACGTTCCACTCTCGGAAGTTTCGCCCGCTCCTGCGGCCCCCCCGCGGCTGCTCCTGCCCCCCCGCGGCTCCTGCGGGCCCCCTGCCGCTGTTTCTGCCCCCCACGGCTCCTGCGGGCCCCTCTGCCACTGCTCCGGGCCCCCCCGCAGGTCGTCCTGCCTCCCTGCGGCTTCTGGGGGCCCCCCCCGTGGCTGCTCCTGCCCCCCCACGCCCTTCGCGGGTTGTCCTGCCCCCCCGCGGGTTGTCCTGCGGCCCCCCCCCCCGCTTGCTTCTAATAAAAAAAAAAAAAACTCATAGAGGATACTCACCCGTCCGCCGGCGCCCATCTACCTCCTCTAGCTCCATGCCTTTAAGACCTGTGGTTGCCTGGGATCACCTGATTGGTTTCCTAGGCACCAACAGGTCCTGCAAGCCGGCACACGCCTGTGTATCCTCTCATCCATCCTGCCCCTCCCCCTGCCACCACCATCCTGCCCCTACCCCCCACCGGCTCCAACCTGCCCCCCCTCTCCCCTCCATAGCCCTCCCCCCACTCCATCCTGCCCCCCCAGCTCCATCCTGCCCCCCCACCGGCTCCATCCTGCACCCCCCGCCCGCACATCCTACCCTCCCACCGCCTCCATCCTGACCCCCCCCACACCAGCTCAATCCTGGCCCCCCGCCGGCTCCATCCTGACCCCCCCCCACACCGGCTCCATCCTGCACCCCCCGCCCGCACCATCCTACCCCCCCACCGCCTCCATCCTGCCCCCCCCCACACCTGCTCCATCCTGCCCCCCCGCCCGCTCCATCCTACCCCCGCCGGTTCCATCCTAACCCCTCCCCAGCTCCATCCTGCCCCCCCACACCAGCTCCATCCTGCCCACCCACCGGCTCCATCCTGTCCCCCCCACGCCACCTCCATCCTGCCCCCCCTCCATGCTACCCCTGCCTGCTCCATCCTGCTCCCCCACACACAACCAGCTCCATCCTACCCCCCGCCGCCTCCATCCTGCCCCCCCAGCACCATCCTGCCCCCCCCGCCTCCATCCTGCCCCCCCTGCCGCCTCTATCCTGCCCCACCCTCCCCCTCGGCTGCATCCTGCCCCCCAGCTGCATCCTGCCCCCCCCACCAGCTCCATCCTGCCCCCCACACACACACCAGCTCCATCCTGCCCCCCACCGCCTCCATACTGCCCTCCCGCCGCCTCCATCCTGCACCCCCGCCCGCTCCATCCTGCACCCCCCACCGCTCCATCCTGCCCCCCCACCGCCTCCATCTTGCCCCACCCCCCTCTGGTGCATCCTGCCCCTTCCACCAGCTGCATCCTGCCCCCCTCCACACCAGCTCCATCCTGCCCCCCCCCACACACCAGCTCCATCCTGCCCCCCCCCACTGGCTCCATCCTGCCCCCACGCCGCCTCCATCCTGCCCCCCCGCCAATCACCATCCTGCCCCCCCCGCTGGCTCCATCCTGCCCCCCTCGCTGGCTCTATCCTGCCCCCCACCAGCTCCATCCTGCCCCCCCACACACACCAGCTCCATCCTGCCCTCCCCACCGCCTCCATCCTGCCCTCCCGCCAGCACCATCCTGCCCCCCCCCGGAGGCTCCATCCTGCCCCCCCGCCCACTCCATCCTGCCCCCCCCCACACCAGCTCCATCCTGCCCCCCCGCCGGCTCCATCCTGCCCCCCCGCCGGCTCCATCCTGCCCCCCCGCCCGCTCCATCCTGCACCCCCCACCGGCTCCATCCTGCCCCCCCACCGCCTCCATCCTGCCCCACCCCCCCTCGGTTGCATCCTGCCCCCTCCACCGGCTGCATCCTGCCCCCCCCACACCAGCTCCATCCTGCCCCCCCGCCCACTCCATCCTGCCCCCCCACACACCAGCTCCATCCTGCCCCCCCACCGGCTCCATCCTGCCCCCACGCCGCCTCCATCCTGCCCCCCCGCCATCACCATCCTGCCCCCCCTGCTGCCTCCATCCTGCCCCTCTTGCTGGCTCCATCCTGCCCCCACCAGCTCCATCCTGCCCCCCTACACACACCAGTTCCATCCTGCCACCCCCACCGCCTCCATCCTGCCCTCCCGCCAGCAACATCCTGCCCCCCGCCGGCTCGATCCTGACCCCCCCGCCGGCTCCATCCTGCCCCCCCTGCCGCCTCCATGCTGCCCCCCCCCGCCCACTCCATCCTGCCCCCCCCCACACCAGCTCCATCCTGCCCCCACGCCGCCTCCATCCTGCCCCCCCCGCCATCAACATCCTGCCCCCCCGCTGGCTCCATCCTGCCCCCCCGCCGCCTCCATCCTGCCCCCCCGCCACCTCCATCCTGCCCCCCCGCCGCCTCCATCCTGCCCCCCCCTCGACTGCATCCTGCCCCACCCCGGCTGCATCCGGCCCCCCCCCCCCACCGGCTCCATCCTAACCCCCCCACCGCCTCCATCCGCCCCCCCCCCACACACCAGCTCCATCCTGCCCCCCCCCACATTGCCTTCATCCTGCCCCCTGCCGCTTCCATCCTGCCCCCCCCCCGCCGGCTGCATCCTGCCCCCCTCGGCTGCATCCTGCCCCCCGGCTGCATCCTGCCCCCCCTGCCACCTCCATCCTGCCCCCCCCTGCCAGCTCCATCCTGCCCCGCTCGCTCCATCCTGCCCCCCCGCCACCATCCTGTCCTGCTCCCTCCATCCTGCAATGCTCGCTTCATCCTGCCCCCCTGCCACCATCCTGCCCCGCCAGCACCATCCTGCCCCCCTCCGCTGGCTCCATCCTGCCCCCCCGCTACCATCCTGCCCCGCCGCCTCCATCCTGCCCCGCTCGCTCCATCCTGCCACCACTCCACCCCCCGTCACCATCCTGCCCCCTAATCCATCCTGCCCCCCTGCCAGTTAGCGGTCATGTGACCAATCAGCTAAACGGTTTCACAGGCAACGACGGGTCCTAAACCCCTGTAGGACCTAGAAGACGAAGGTGGAGCGAGCCGGCGGACACGTGAGTATCCTCACTGGGGATTTTTTTATTTTTTGAAGGGAGGAGCGGGGGGGAGCAGAGTATGGCCATATACTATAGTGCTGCTATACATGTGCTATAAAATTCCACCATATACTATAGTAAAACTCTACATATACTGTAATATACTGTCATATACTATAGTGCTGCTATACATGTACTGTAATGTATCGCCATATATTATAGCGCTGCTATACATGTAATGTAATGTACCACCATATACCATAGCGCTGCTATACATGTACTGTAATGTACCGCCATATACCATAGCGCTGCTATACATGTGCTATAAAATACCCCCATATACTATAGTCCACCTGTACATATACTGTATTATATTGCCATATACTATAGTGCTGCTATACATCTGCTATACTGTACCGTCATATACCATAGTACTGCTATATCTAATATATAAAACCCGAAGGCTCACTTCTGTCATTTTAGCCAGCACTTCCGTCACTTTGTCATCGCCAAAGTGACGTCACCACAGAACTACACCTGTCCATAGTGGACCAACATGCTGGCCCTAAGCGAAGTGGGACTCAGGCAGCCCCGCCATGCTTACGGCCGCCTATACACTGCCTAAAACACACATCACGGGCGGGAGACGACCACCGTGATGTGTGCAGCCTAGAGGAGCAGAGGTGTGCCGAACACTCATGTCGCCGCTCCAGCCTCCTTTCTCCTCATCCTCCAGCCGCATCTCTCCTCACCCCTCCTGCCTCACCTCTCCTCACCCCTCCAGCGCCACCTCTCCTCACCCCTCCAGCCTCCCGCCACATTATATTCTGCTATCTACAGAGCCGCCTGTATACTCTGCTACCCACAGAGCTGCCTGTATAATCTGCTACCCTCAGAGCCCCCTGTATACTCTGCTACCCACTGACCCGCCTCTATACACACAATTCATTTCACCACGCTCCCGATGCAATTGCATCGGGCCCCTGACCACTGCACTCTGCCTCTGACCACTGCACTCTGCCCCTGACCACTGCACTCTGCCCTAAAGCAGACTATTAGCCACTGAGCCTCCGTATACTCTGCTAACCACTGAGCCCCCGTATACCCTAATAACCATAGGCTAGAATACCCGATTCCTTAGAATCGGGCCGCCATCTAGTCTAATATATAAAACCACAAGAGATTTGTGACTTCAGTTCCATAACTTTGCACACACTTCCGTAACTTTGTCCCAGGTTACACCCCGCTCAGGGTGGACCAAGATGGCCACCCTAAGCGGGAGTACCCTGGCGACCCACACTACTCGGCACTCACGCCCCCAACCCAAGTCCACACACACGTACACCCCTGACACAACACTATCGTACCCCTCCCCCCCACACACACTCACACACACACTCATACTCTCATGCAGACTACCAGTCTCCGGTATACTTACCCCACCACCATCCCGCTGCGCCGTCCCGCTTGGTCCCGCCCACCTCGTGACAGGCTCCGCCTACCTCGCGGGGCTCCCCCCCAACCTCCGCCCACCTCGCGGGGCTTCCGCCAAGCTCCGCCCACCCCCCGAGGCTCCTGCCAAGCTCCGCCCACCTACCGGGGCTCCCGCCAGGCTCCGCCCACCTCGTGGTGATCCCGTCAGGCTCCGCCCACCTTGCTCCACCCACCTTGCCCCGCACCCGCCTGGCTCCGCCCACCTCGCCTGCGCTGACCACCGAGCCTCCATCCTGGCCTGACCACTGAGCCTCCGCCCTGGCCTGACCACTGAGCCTCCGTCCTGGGATGACCACCGAGCCTCCGTCCTGCGCTGACCACCGAGCCTCCGTCCTCTGCTGACCACAGAGCCGCCGTCCTGGCCTGACTACCAACCCTCCGTCCTGGCCTCACCACTGACCCTCCGTCCTGCGCTCACCACCGACCCTCTGTCCTGGGCTGACCACTCACCCTCTGTCCTGCGCTGACCACTCTGCCTCCATCCTGCGCTGACCACTCACCCTCTGTCCTGCGCTGACCACTCTGCCTCCATCCTGTGCTGACCACCACCCTCTGTCCTGCGCTGACCACTCTGCCTCCATCCTGCGCTGACCACTCTGCCTCCATCCAGTGCTGACCACTCTGCCTCCTTCCTGCGCTGACCACTCTGCCTCCATCCTGGGCTGACCACTGAGCCTCCATCCTGCGCTGACCACTGAGCCTCCATCCTGCGCTGACCACTGAGCCTCCATCCTGTGCTGACCACTCTGCCTCCATCCAGTGCTGACCACACTGCTCCTCCTGCTTACTCTGCTCTTCTGCTGACCACTCTGCCTCCTTCCTGCGCTGACCACTCAGCCTCCATCCTGCGCTGACCACTCAGCCTCCATCCTGCGATGACCACTGAGCCTCCATCCTGCGCTGACCACTCAGCCTCCATCCTGCGCTGACCACTCAGCCTCCATCCTGTGCTGACCACTCAACCTCCATCCTGTGCTGACCACTCACTCCTGTGCTGACCACTCACTCCTGTGCTGACCACTCACTCCTGTGCTGACCACTGAGCCTCCATCCTGTGCTGACCACTGAGCCTCCATCCTGTGCTCACCACTGAGTCTCCATCCTGTGCTGACCACTGAGCCTACATACTGCACTGACCACTCCATCCTGTCCTGACCACTCACCCTCCATCCTGCGCTGAACACTCAGCCTCCATCCTGCGCTGACCACTCCATCCTGTGCTGACCACTCAGCCTCCATCCTGCGCTGACGACTCAGCCTCCATCCTGCGCTGACGACTCAGCCTCCATCCTGCGCTGACGACTCAGCCTCCATCCTGCGCTGACGACTCAGCCTCCATCCTGCGCTGACCACTCAGCCTCCATCCTGCGCTGACCACTCAGCTCCATCTGCGCTGCCACTCAGCCTCCATCCTGCGCTGACCACTCAGCCTCCATCCTGCCTGACCACTCACTCCATCCTGCGCTGACCACTCCATCCTGCACTGACCACTGAGCCTCCATCCTGTGCTGTCCACTCTGCCCCCATCCTGCGCTGACCACTCTGCCCCCATCCTGCGCTCAACACTCTGCCTCCATCCTGCGCTGACCACTCTGCCTCCATCTTGCGAATACCACTCTGCCTCCATGCTGCACTGACCACTCAGCCACTGCACAGTGCTAACCACTGAGCCAATGCACTGTGAAAACCACTGAGCCACCGCACTGTGTAAACCACTAAGCCTTCACACCGTGAAAACCACTGAGCCATCAAATACACTGCTAACCACTGAGCCACCATATACACTGAAAACCACTGAGCCATCATACTGTGCTAACCACTGAGCCAGCGTATACTGTGCTAACCACTCAGCCATCACACTGTGCTAACCACTAAGCCACCGCGCATGCAACCACTGACCCACCGTATACAGTGCTAACCACTGAGCCACCTATACAGTGCTAACCACTGAGCCACCGTATACAGTGCTAACCACTGAGCCACCATATACAGTGCTAACCACTGAGCCACCAGTATACAGTGCTAACCACTGAGCCACCATATACAGTGCTAACTACTGAGCCACCGTATACAAGGCTAACCACTGAGCCACCATATACAGTGCTAACCACTGAGCCACCATATACAGTGCTAACCACTGAGCCACCATATACAGTGCTAACCACTGAGCCACCAATACAGTGCTAACCACTGAGCCACCATATACAGTGCTAACCACTGAGCCACCATACACAGTGCTAACCACTGAGCCACCATACAGTGCTAACCACTGAGCCACCATAACAGTGCTAACCACTGAGCCACCATATACAGTGCTAACCACTGAGCCACCATATACAGTGCTAACTACTGAGCCACCGTACAGTGCTAACACTGAGCCACCATATACAGTGCTAACCACTGAGCCACCGTATACAGTGCTAACCACTGAGCCACCGTACAGTGCTAACCACTGAGCCACCGTACAGTGCTAACCACTGAGCCACCATATACAGTGCCAACGACTGAGCCACCATATACAGTGCTAACCACTGAGCCACCATATACAGTGCTAACCACTGAGCCACCGTATACTCTGCTACCCACTGAGCCACCTGTATACACACAATTTATTTCACCGCACTCCCCTAACTATTAGTAAATAAACTATATATGGATTCTAGACTACCCGATTCTTTAGAATCGGGCCGCCATCTAGTTACTATATAACTGTCTAAGGCTAGGTGCAGACTGGCCGGCGGGTTGGTCGGCGGCGGCTGGGCGGACCCGCCAGGAAGCTCTGGAGCCGTCTACCGGCTTCCTGGCGGGTATGTGCGGCGGGTGCTGGCGGGTGGCCAGCGGGTTAGCGCCGGCGGTGTTGCGGCGGCTGGAAGCAGTACATGATTCTGCTTGCAGCCGCTGCAGAACCGGCCGGTTTATAGAACATGCTCATTCTTTGCTAACCCGCTGAGAACCCAGCGGGTTAGCAACGGATGAGCATGTGTAAACCGCCGGTGTCTGCACACCGGGTGTCGGTTTACATAGGCTTCTATGTTAATCCAAACGCTGGTTTGGATTAACATAAATTTACATGAAATTTATGTAAACCGACCGGCGGTTTACACACCTAATCCGACCATATCCCGGCCAGTGCGCACATACCCTAAGGTTTTTTGAGTCTGTCTGTAACTAAAATCGCGCGCCACACAGAGTCAGGTCATTGGCTGCCACCAAAGGCGGCGGCCAATGAGCTCAGAGTATGCAAGTAGCGCGTGCTGCACATTCGAATTTCGCGCCAATTTGCAGCCCGGCAGAAGCGGCGCGCGAGCAGTCGTCTCCTGGCTGGCGAGCCGCTAACCGGAGCTCAGCCGCGGCTACCTGCGACACGGAGGTCCGCGGCGAGCCAGCCAGGAGATGATCGGCGTCAGCTGGTCATTTCCCGGCTGGCGAGCCCCTGACCTCTGTGCCGCGGCTGAGCTCCGGCGTCAGCCAGTCATCTCCAGGCTGCTCGCAGCGGTGGTGCACTTCGCGGCATTCAAACCGCACACCAAGCCGCAGTACTCTTCTGATTGACCGCCGGCGACCAATCAGAGAGGTAGCGCGGCTTGGCGCGCGATTTGAATGCCTCTATTCTGAATAGCGGCGCGCACTATGCCGCCACATTTCAAATACACTGTACTCAGTGTATTTGAAATATGGCGCCATTGAGCGCGCCGCTATTCTGATTGGTCACCGTGTTCAGCGTGGCGACCAATCAGAATAGCGGCGCGCGCTATGCCACCATATTTAAAATACACTGTACTCATATTTCAAATATACCGAGTATAGTGTATATGATATATGGCGCGCGCCGCTCTTCTGATTGGTCGGTGCGTTCACCGCCGACCAATCAGAACAGCGGCGCGCGCTATGGCGCCATGTGTAAAATACACTATACACAGTGGATTTTACACATGGCACCATGGCGAGCGTCGCTATTCTGATTGGTCGCCGTGTTCAGCGGCGACCAATCATAATAGTGGCGTGCGCCATGGCGCCATATTTCAAATACACTGAGTATAGTGTATTTGAAATATGGCGGCATAGCGCGCGCCGCAGTCCTGATTGGTCGCCGCATTCATTGCCAACCAATCAGAAGAGTGGCATTTAAACTGCGCGCCGCTTCTCTCATTGGTCGCCGTGTTCACCGCCGACCAATGAGCGTCGTGGTATGCAAATTGCGGTATTGGCGCGCAATTTGAACTGCCGCTCTTAGTGTGACGCAGTTGAATCCTGTCAGGAAGGTCTGTCAGCCATTGTGACATAGTTTATTTCTGTCTGGTGTGTCAGTCATTTTGATACAATTTAGTCCTATCAGTTCTGTCCGTCAGTGTGACACAGTTTAATGCTGTCTGTCTGTCACTATGACACAGTTTAGTCCTATCAGGTCTGTCAGTCAGTGTGATAGTGTACTCCTGTCTAACAGCCAGTGTGACAGAGTTTACATCGGTCATTAAGGTCTGTCAGTCAGTGAGAAGTCCTTTACTCCTGTCTACAAGGTTGTCAGTCAGTGAGACGTACTTCAGTCCTGTCTACAAGGCTGTCAGTTAGTGTTACATCATTAACACCTGTTTACAAGGCTGTCAGTCACTGTGACGTCCTTCAGTTCTGTTTAGAAGTCTGTCAGTGAGACGTCCTTTATTCCTATCCACAAGGCTGTCAGTCAATGTGACAAATGTCACTCCTGTCTACAAGGCCATCAGCCAGTGTGACGTTCATTCCTGTGTACAAGGCTGTCAGTCCGTGTAAAGTCCTTCACTCCTGTCTACAAGGGTTTCATTTACTGTGACTAACTTCACTTTTTTCTACAAGGCTGTCAGTATGTGTGTCGTCCTTTACTCCTGTCTACAAGGCTGTCAGTCATAGTGTGATGAAGTTTACTCCAGTCTACTAGGTCTGTCAGTCAGCGTGAGTTCATTCACTCCTTTCTACAAGGCTGTCAGTCAGTGAGACAAACTTAATTTCCATCTCACGGCTGTCAGTGTGATAACCTGTACTTCTGTCTACAAGACTGTCAGTCAGTGTGATAAACTTCACTACTGTCTACAAGGCTGTCAGTCAGTGTGTCAAACTTCCATCCTGTCTACAAGGCTGTCAGTTAGTGGGACATTCTTCACTCTTCTCTACAAAGGTGTCAGTGTGAGTGATGTCCTTCACTCCTGTCCTCAAGGTATGTCAGTCAGTGTGTCATATGTTACTCCTGTCTATAATGCTGGTAGTCATAGTGTGATGAAGTTTACTTCTGTCTACTAGATCTGTCCGTCAGCGTGACGTTTTTCACTCCTCTCTACAAGGCTCTCAGTCAGTGCTACGTTCTTCACTGCGGTCTGCAAAGCTGTCAGTCAGTGAGACGAACTTCATTCCTATCTACAAGGCTGTCAGTGTGATATCCTGTACTCCTGTCTACAAGGCTGTCAGTCAGTGTGACAAACTTCCAACCTGACTACAACTGTCAGTCAGTGTGACATCCTTCATTCCTTTCTACAAGGCTGTCAGTTCGTGTGACGTCCTTCATTCCTGTCTACAAGGTATGTCAGTCAGTATGTTGTCCTTCACTCCTGTCTACAAGGCTGTCAGTCAAAGTGTGATGAAGTTTATTTCTTTCTACTAGGTCTGTCAGTCAGTGTGACATCCTTCACTCCTTTGTACAAGGCTGTCAGTGTGACGTTTTTAACTCCTGTCTACAAGGCTGTCAGTAAGTGTGACGAACTTTGTTCCTGTCTACAAGGTTATCAGTGTGATATCCTACACTCCATCTACAAGGCTGCCAGTTATAGTCTGATGAACTTTACTACTGTTTAGAAGGCAGTCAGCCATAGTGTCACGTACTTCAGTTAGTCTGTTTTTCACAGTTTGAATTAGTTTATTCACAATTACTAAATGGCTTTGGTTGGTCGTAAGCGCAAATATGCAAATGATGATGACAGAAAAGCTGCAAAAGCAGCAATGCAACGACAACGTAGAGACCAAGAGACATGAGAAGAAACTGCTGTGAGACAAGGCCTGGATGCGAAATATCGCTGACTTTTTCGACAACAGGAAACAGTAGAAGAATCTGCTGGCAGAAAAGCACAAAATGGCGTATATAAATCACAATATCGGCTAAGTGAATCTTTATTAGCTATGGGAGACAAAGAATATGTTCGTGCCATTCATATAAACCGAAAAGCAAGGCAAGCTCAGCAGAGTATTCATAAACTTGCTAAGTATGTCACAAATGATGAAACAACGATTCTTCAACATTACTGTGGTAAAATGGATGCTGTTTGCTGTAAATGCAATTCTTTGAATTTTATGGATGAGAAACCTTCTGATGATCAGTTTAGTCAATGCTGTCAAAAAGGGAAAGTAATGTTACCTAGATCTCAATACTCAGATCTGTTTGAGGAATTGATGAGAGGACCGCATAAACATAGTAGAAATTTAATGGATAATATCAGAAGCATCAATAGTTCACATGCATTTGCTTCATTTGGTGCCAACATTGCACCACCACCTGGATTTGGACCATATTGTTTCAAAATTTATGGCCAGATCTATCATCATACTGAAACTCTGTACCCAGAAGTAGGAGAACCACCAAAATTTGCTCAATTATACATCCTTGATGCAAATGAGGCTACAGAAGAAAGGATGTATGTGAAAGAAAATGAAAAGTGTAATGTGGAACTCATGAATTTGATTGCTATACATTTACAAGACATCAATCCATTTGCTGCTGCATATCGCATGCTTAAGGATGTTGAAGCTGGGGAGCAACAGAGGGCTATACAAAATGGACCTGAAATGCCTTCCATTGTTATGGCAATTAAACAAGAACGTACCCAAGATCCTTGACGTTATAATAAACCACGAGTAAGTGAGGTTGCCGTTGTTTTCCAAAATGATGATGGAGAGCCTCCTTTTCAAAGGGATATATTAGTCCATCTTAAGTCAGATGTGAACAATTGTCTGCTTCCTAAAACACAGCACATCAGTATTTTGCATAGCAACCTTGATGCTCTTCTGTATCCATTATTTTTTCCAAGAGGTGATCAAGGGCGGCATGAAAATCTACAGCAGCAAGGTACTGTAAAATGAATTACTCAAATGCAGTATTACAGTTTCCTTTTGTCTGTGCGACCTGAGTTGAACCCTATTCTAAACGGTGGTAAACTTACTCAGCAGTGCTTTGTTGATGCATATGTTAAAATTGAAGGTAATCGCCTCAATTTTATACATATGAATCAAAAAAATCTGAAAGTGGAGGATTACTGTGTTCTTCAAGAACATTTAGTAATGAAATCCATTGAAAAAGGAATTCCTATTGGGAAAACAGTTATTCTGCCATCGTCATTTGAAGGTAGTCCCCGGAACATGCAGCAACGTTACCAAGATGCAATGGCGATAGTGACAAAGTACTGAAGACCTGACATTTTTGTAACAATGACGTGTAATCCAAAATGGCCAGAAATTACAGAAAATTATGGAACCCTGGCAGAAAGTGGAACATAGGCCAGACTTAGTGGCCCGCATATTTAGATTGAAGCTCACCAGCCTTTTGAAAGATCTGAAAAATGGCCCTTTTGGGACAGTGGTTGCAATGGTACATGTCATTGAGTTTCAGAAACGAGGTCTCCCACATGCACATATACTTATCATCTTAGATGCGGAGTCTACGTTTCGGACAGAGGAAGATATTGACAATATAGTGTGGACTGAAATTCCAGACCAAGAAAAATTCCCTGAACTATATGATATTGTCATCAATCATATGGTTCATGGTCCATGTGGTGAGGCCAATCCAAAAAGTCCATGTATGGAAAATGGGAGGTGTACGAAAGGATTTCCAAAACAGTTACAAGAGCATACTGTGAAAGATTTGGATGGGTATCCTTCATATCGGCAAAAACACATTGAGAACATTGTGCACAAGAAAAGAATTATAAACAACTCATGGGTAGCACCATATAATCCTTATTTATCTAAACGCTATAATTGTCACATCAATGTTGAAATTTGTGCGCCAATAAAAAGTGTGAAATATCTCTTTAAGTATATCTATAAGGGCCATGACAGAGCTAATGTGGAAATACAGCAAACAACAGTGAGTCATGATGAATCAACAAGTTTTCTTGACTCAAGATATGTCAGTGCTCCAGAAGCTGCTTGGAGAATATTTGCATTTCCTGTGCATGCTCAGTCACATGCTATTATAAGTTTAGCTGTCCATTTACCAAATCAACATCAGGTTTATTTTCATGAAAATTCTGCAGTTGAAGATGTGTCAAAAAGTTTAGGTTCAACGTTGACATTAATGGAATGGTTTTTGCTGAACCAACATGACAACAATGCAAGGCAGTATTTCTATCGTGAGATTCCAGAGCATTATGTTTGGAATAAAGGGTGGAAGCCAAGACAACGAGGAGTTAGTAAAATTATTGGACGTATGTATACTGTAAGTGTCAAAGATCAAGAAAGATATTGCCTTCGTCTGTTACTGCTGCATGTGAAAGGTGCTACGAGTTATGATTTTTTGAAAACAGTAAATGGAGTAGTGCAAGATACATTTAATCCTGCAGCTTTGGCTTTAGGACTTTTATTAGATGATAGTGTTTGGACCTCAACCTTAGAAGATGCAGTTTCCTTAAATATGCCTTATCAACTTCGGCAATTGTTTGCATACACATGTGTATTTGGACCACCTACAAATCCCGCAGAACTTTGGACAAATTTTGAGGAACATCTAATTGAGGATTATTGCTTATGTCTTCATAATAGAAGTGGAGATTGTCAAAATTGTCAGTCTTATGCTATGCGTGATGTCCAAAATGTATTAATACTGCATGAAAAAATATTTTCAGACTTTAATTTGCCAAAGCCTTCTCCTCATGTTCTACAACTTCAAGAGTATGATGAAGTAAATGAACTACTGTTGGAAACACAGAAAGTCAATTCTTTAAATGAAGAACAACGTGTTGCTTATGATACAATTGTAACTGCCATAGAAAATCCAGCCGATGGAAGGGCAAAATGTTTCTTCATTGATGGTCCAGGAGGGAGTGGTAAAACCTACTTTATATGAAGTTTTGATGCATCATGTTAGAGGGCTGGGAAAAGTTGTATTGCCATCAGCTACAACAGGTATTTCAGCAAATCTTTACAAGGAGGTCGTACTATGCATTCCCTGTTTGGAATACCAGTTCTTGTGAATGAAATATCTGTTTCCAGAATCAAACATGATACATTTGCTGGCAAACAGTTACAGAATGCACATCTGTTGATACTTGATGAGTGTACTATGGCACCCAAATATGCTTTGACTGTAATTGACAGACTTCGGCGTGAAGTTATGACTTCAAATGTTGCAGAAAAGAATGACATTCCATTTGGAGGTAAACGTTTTGTTATTGGTGGAGATTTTAGGCAATGTCTTCCAGTTATAACAAATGGAACAAGAACAGATGTGATTGAGTCCAGTTTAAAAATGGCTGATCTTTGGCAACAGTTTACTAAACTACAACTCACTAACAACATGCGATCTTCAGACCCAGAGTATAGCAATTGGCTTCTCAAGCTTGGTAATGATGATCTTACCAATGAATACAATCTTGGAGAAGATATTATTGAAATACCAGAAGACATGTTGTGTACTGCCTGCATTGTAACTGATGTTTATGGACAACGTATTGAAATTGATGTAAATGACCAAAGTAGTGTTGACAGAGCCCTCTACCCATGCAATTCTGTGTCCCAAAAATGATGATGTGGCTTTGCTAAATGCCCGTGTGATGGATAGAATGTCTGGAGAGTACACTGTGTACACCAGTGATGATTCCGTGGATGTAGATAATGATAATGTAAGATAATTCCGGTTGAATTTTTAAATAGTGTTACACCATCAGGAATGCCATCCCACAGACTACAACTTAAAGTTGGGACAATTGTGATGTTGCTGCGGAATGTTGATACAAAGAGTGGTTTATGTAATGGAACTAGGCTTATTGTAACTGGACTCCTTTCCCATGTTATTCAAGCAAGAGTCATCAGTGGATCAGCAAAAGGACATGATGTCTTCATTCCACGCATAGACTTATGTCCTTCAGATACAGGTCTTCCATTTAGGCTTCGACGTCGGCAATTTCCAGTCAAACCAGCTTTTGCCATGACTATAAACAAGTCACAAGGCCAAACTTTACATCGTGTTGGCATATATTTACCAGAACCAGTTTTTGGTTATGGACAACTGTATGTTGCATTTCTCGGGTGAAAATGAGGTGTAATGTAAAGGTACAAGTCATCGAGACCCCTTTACAAGGACACTTGATTAAAGACAGTCCAATAGTTTTCACCAAAAATGTGGTCTACAAAAATGCTAGGCTGATTTACACATAGATAGGTAAATTTATAGTTAGAAAGGAAAAAAGAAGAATAGATTTAAATCTATAGATGATAATACATAGTTAGATGAGATAGATAGATAGATAGATAGATAGATAAAATGTATTGTATAATCTCTTTATTATATAGATATAAAAAAAATGCACAAAAAATATATTTAAAATAGATATATATATATATATATAGGTATAGATAAATAAATTAGTGTGATAAAAGATTAGATATCTTATATAGTAAGGTGATCACACATTTAAGTATAAGATGGGAGATGTGTATCATCAAAATGTTAAATTTGGTGATATGAACCCAGATGTCAAGTAATGTTCCAGTATTGTAGATACTGAGAACTTTAATTTTTTTTGAACAGCTAGAGAGACGGGTGGGACGGCTGTTCACCACATCTCCATCACAAGGTGTGGTCTGTATAGATAGATACATACAAAGATACATAGATAGATAGTTTGATAGATAGTTTGATAGATAGTTTGATAGATAGATAGATAGATAGATAGGTAGTATACATACTAAAGGCCCTGTTACACCTTCAGATAATCTGATCTGTGGTTGCAGTGAAATCATGGACACATTGGTCCATTTTGTGGCTGTGTACAAATAGAACAATGTATCCATGATTTCAGTGCACCCAGAGATCTGTGAACAAGATCTGACAGATTATCTGAAGGTGTAACAGGGCCTTTAGATAGATACATAGATAAATAGTTTGATAGATAGATACTAGATAGATAGATAGATAGATACTAAAAATGGATGCTTAGCTGAGTGTAAGTAAATAGTGATAAGTTAGAATAGGGACCCATGAGATCTAAGGTCACCTTGACGCTGGTTGATGGGCTTACAGATGTTGGTCAATATGTGTACTATGAACTTTTATTGTTTAAAGATAAGATTTTTCCAAAAAATTCAAAAATAGATTATTTTGAG
Source organism: Allobates femoralis (assembly GCA_033576535.1). Taxonomy (NCBI): domain Eukaryota; kingdom Metazoa; phylum Chordata; class Amphibia; order Anura; family Aromobatidae; genus Allobates; species Allobates femoralis. Next base: position 482,077,507 of record JARQOC010000004.1, on the reverse strand, counting down.
AAAAGGTCTTTGACTTAAGTGAGTCCTCTCTCTGAGAATTAATAAAAATGGAGGCTTAGCTGAGCCCAAGAAGAGAATGAGAAGGTAGGACAGGGACCCATCAGATGTAAAATTACTTTGAAGCTGGTTGATGGGCAAATAGGTATTGGCCAATATGTGTACCAAGAACCTTAGTTTATGAAGATGAAATATTAAAAAAATACATAGATGATAGAGACACAGGTAGATGATAGATAGATATCATGTATTACTTGCATTATTGTTAAGTTTCCATAAATAAACTATATACATAATCTAGACTACCCAATGTTTTAGAATCGGGTCACCATCTAGTATATATATATATTATAGTGTGTAAATAATATATATATATATATATATATATCTACTATATAATTGCTGTAGGCACTTCCGTGTCGGACCCCGAAAAGACCGTGGCTTTGTCACTGTGTGACGTCACCACGTGCGAAGCATTGCCCGCGTAGCGGGCATTGCGACCCCTCGCCGCTGTCAGCACACACCCCCAACCCCTGTCACCACACACCCCCCATATGTCCTCACCCCCCCCTCAAATGACCGCACACCCCCGCTCCGATCCCGCTTCGGAGCCGCTGCTGTCAGCAAAAAAAACCGCATCTGCCGCGTTTGCCGCATAACCGTTATACTTGCGGCGCGGTTGCGGTAATCCCCATAGAAAGTATAGGGGGACTTGCGGCAGGTGCGGCAAGTGCGGTTTTTTTTCCTTAAGTCCGCAAAATCTGCTTTTCAATGACAAACACCGCTGTCAAAATTTGAAGTATAATTATGAACGTTATAAAGATGGCGCTGTTGCTGGGTGGCGACCCTTTTTGCCTACCAATCACTATACCCCCCCGCCGCCATTTTAGTGATTAATAATATGTTTAATCCGCCATTTTATAGTGTTTACTTTAACTTTTCCTCACAAATCATTCCTGCCTTGGTGATCCTGTGGGACGGACGTCGGAAAACCAGTGCTGGAACCTCATCCCTACAATATCAGCTAAGATATCTTTTTGGGCCAATATAATCGATTATTTATTGATATATTTATAATTATCTATTATATAATCGCGAATCGGAAAAGCGCCCCTCCGCGCGCTACTTCCGGCGTGGTCATGTGGATACGAATTTAACATTGGGCGCGAAGCGCCCAATGCTGCGCGAGCAATGGCTGCGAGGCCATTGCGAGTCGCTGGCTGAGTGCGAGCAATGGCCGCGAAGCGGCCATTGCGAGTCGCTGCCCGAAAATCCATCCACAGGCTCGGCCACAACCTTACCGATTTACCGCTCAGGTAGCGCGAGCAATGGCCGCGAGGCCATTGCGAGTCGCTGCCTGAGCCGCAACATGGTCCCCGGGGACCATGGAGCGGAGGCGGCACAGCCGCCTCTGCTCCCCGCTATCCACAATTCGCCCCCCCCATGTCCGCACAGCCCCCCCCCATGTCCGCACAGCCCCCCCCATGTCCGCACAGCCCCTCCCATGTCCGCACAGCCCCACCCATGTCCGCACAGCCCCCCCCATGTCCACACAGCCCCCCCATGTCCACACAGCCCCCCCCATCTCCGCACAGCCACCCCCATGTCCGCACAGCCACCCCCATGTCGTACACACAGTCCCCCCATGTCCGCACAGCCACCCCATGTCCGCACACCCACCCGCAATGTCCGCACAGACACCCCGCACCTAAGCTCCTACCCCCTAACTCCGCCGCCCCTAAGTCCCTACCCTCTAAGCTCCGCCGCATCCTAAGCCCCGACCCGCCCCACCTAAGCCCCTACCCCCTAAGCACCGCCGCACCTAAGCCCCTACACCCTAAGCCCGGCCGCACCTAACCCCCGACCAGACGCACCTAATCCCCTACCCCTAAGCCCCGCCGCACCTAAAAGCCCCACGACACCTAAGCCCCTACCCCATAAGCCCCGCCACACCTAACCCCCTACCCCCTAAACCCCGCCGCACCTAAGCCCCTACCCCCTAAGCCTCGCCGCACCTAAAAGCCCACACCCACCGCACCTAAGCCCCTACCCCCTAAGTCCGCCGCACCCCTACACCCTAAGCCCCGACCCGCCGCACCTAAGCCCCTACCCCCTAAGCCCGCCGCACCTAAGCCCCTACCCTCTAAGCCCCCCCGCACCTAAGCCCCTACCCCCTAACACCCGCCGCACCTAAGCCCCTACCGTCCGCCGCCAAGCCCCACCCGCCGCACCTAAACCCCTACCCCCTAAGTCCGCCGCACCCCTACACCCTAAGCCCCGACCCGCCGCACCTAAGCCCCTACCCCCTAAGTCCGCCGCACCCCTACACCCTAAGGCCCGACCCGCCGCACCTATGCCCTTACCCCCTAAGCCCGCCGCACCTAACCCCCTACCCTCTAAGCCCCGCCGCACCTAAGCCCCTACCCCCTGAGCCCCGCCGCCTCCTAAGCTCCCGTCGCTTTCCCCCGCCGCTGTCGCTAACACCTAAAGCCCTACACCCGAAGCCCCCGCCGTCCCCTACCCTAACGTCCCCGTCGATCACTTACATGCCTTCTTAGTCATCTGATCGTCCGTCCGATCCACAAGTCCTCCGTCCGGCCAGGCGTCCTCTTCCTCCGGCCCCGGGGGTCTTCTCTCTTCTTTCCGCCATCTCCGCCTCTTCGTCCGGCCCCGGGGATCTTCTGTCTTCTTTCCGCCAACTTCCAGCTCCGACGTCCTCTTCACTTATCATTAACATAGAATGGACGACAAATCCACCATTCTATGTCAATGAGATGTGAGGGGCTCTTCTGATTGGTCGCTGTCTACTGCCCTCAGACAATCAGAAGAGCCCCTCATTTCCCATTGACATACATTACCGGTGTGTCGGCGATTTTATGGCCGGCCACCTGGTTCTATTTGTCGGCCCTAAAATTGCCGACACACCGCTAATGCATCTCTATGGGCAGTCAGCCCGATTTCTGATTGGTTGCTCTCTGCTGACGCCGACCAATCAGAATTCGAGCTGACTGCCCATAGACATGCATTAGCGGTGTGTCCGCGATTTTAGGGCCGACAAATAGAACCAGGTGGGCGGCCATAAAATCGCCGACACACCGCTAATGTATTTCAATGGGAACAAATAAATTTAATAATAAAAAAAATAAATAAAAAATAATTAAAAAATAAAAAAAAATAAATAAAAAATTATAAATAATTCAATTAAAAATAATAATAAAAAAAATAAATACATGCTAAGAATATCAGCCCTTTTAGCGGACCTGAAAGAGAACTGGGTCTCAGCCTAAATAATAAATTTAATAATAAAAAAATAATTAAAAAATAATTAAAAAATAATAAAAAAATAATAAAAAATAATAAATAATTAAATAAAAAATAATAATAAAAAAATAAATATATGCTAATAATATCAGCCCTTTCAGCGGACCTGAAAGAGAACTGGGTCTCAGCCTAAATAATAAATTTAATAATAAAAAAAATAATTAAAAAATAATTAAAAAATAATAAAAAAATAACTAAAAAATAATAAATAATTAAATAAAAAAAATAATAAAAAAAATAAATATATGCTAATAATATCAGCCCTTTCAGCGGACCTGAAAGAGAACTGGGTCTCAGCCTAAATAATAAATTTAATAATAAAAAAAATAATTAAAAAATAATTAAAAAATAATAAAAAAATAAATAAAAAATAATAAATAATTAAATAAAAATAATAATAAAAAAATTAAATATATGCTAATAATATCAGCCCTTTCAGCGGACCTGAAAGAGAACTGGGTCTCAGCCTAAATAATAAATGTAATAATAAAAAAAATAATTTAAAAATAATTAAAAAATAATAAAAAATAAATAAAAAATAATAAATAATTAAATAAAAAAAATAATAAAAAAAATAAATATATGCTAATAATATCAGCCCTTTCAGCGGACCTGAAAGAGAACTGGGTCTCAGCCTAAATAATAAATTTAATAATAAAAAAAATAATTAAAAAATAATTAAAAAATAATAAAAAAATAAATAAAAAATAATAAATAATTAAATAAAAAATAATAATTAAAAAAAATAATGCTATTAATGCTATTATTTATGCTATTAATGCTATTAATGCTAATATTTATCCTATTAATGGTATTATTAATGCTATTAATGCTAATAATAATGCTATTAATGCTATTAATGCTAATAATAATGCTATTAATGCTATATAATGTTATTAATGCTATTATTAATGCTAATAATGCTATTATTAATGCTATTAATGCTAATAATAATGCTATTAATGCTATTAATAATGCTATTAATGCTATTAATTATGCTATTAATGCTATTAATGCTAATATTTATCCTATTAATGCTATTAATGCTATTAATAATGCTATTCATGCTAATAATATTGCTATTAATGCTCTTTATGCTAATACTAATGCTATTAATGCTATTTTTATGCTATTAATTCTATTATTTATGCTATTAATGCTATTAATAATGCTATTAATCCTATTAATGCTATTAATAATGCTATTCATGCTATTAATAATACTATTAATGCTATTAATGCTCATAATAATGCTATTAATGCTATTAATAATGTTATTAATGCTATTATTAATGCTAATAATGCTATTATTAATGCTATTTATGCTAATAATAATGCTATTAATGCTATTAATAATGCTATTAATGCTATTATTTATGCTATTAATGCTATTAATGCTAATATTTATCCTATTAATGGTATTATTAATGCTATTAATGCTAATATTTATCCTATTAATGCTATTAATGCTATTAATAATGCTATTAATGCTAATATTTATCCTATTAATGCTATTTATGCTATTAATAA